>CAKAOI010029413.1:0-20853 GCA_916701655.1 Sebastiscus albofasciatus
GTCCAAAGGTTAAAATATCAGCAGGATAAGAGAAGAAACAAGATATAACTGGAACTTTAAAGGTGAACAGATTTTTCTTTACGTTTGAGCCATGCTAGTTATTTCCTGTTTCCAGTCTCTATGCTAGGCTAAGCAAACCTTCAGATATGAGAGTGGTATCGATCTTCTTATCTAACCTTCAGTAAGAAAACGCATTTCAAAAAATGTCTCTTATCAGCGTCACTTTTGGCTTTTCAGCAAAAAAGCTCTTTAAGGGCGCTTTCACAAGCCAACATTTAGTCTGTTTTAATCGAACTCATAGTGTGATTCATTTGGGTGGTTGTGAACGCAGTAATCGTACTCTGGTGCGGACTAAAACAAACTGTCTGAGACCGCTTGTGAGAGGGGGTCTTGGACTGTTTCCAAGCAAACCAAAACACAGGCTGTCTATGGGTTTTTGAGATGGACACAGGTAAACGACAGGTTAACATGAGTGGGATAGGACTGACTTCTGGGCCGAAGAGAACACATAATATGCTAAATAAAGTCCACAAAAATCATGCCGTTTATAAAGTCGTTCGAGATAAACTGGAGGAGAAGAGATTCGTGCATACAGTAGATCAGCGCCAACGAGACAAAGTGAAAAAACTTTGACAGCAGTACCGCGGACTTTGAAATACTGCCTATCAGCAAATTAAGTTTTTGTTTTTATTAATTTATTTATTTATTTGCACAACACATATTTTACTTTAAATTTTGCACAGCAGAGATATATCTTTAATTCTATTTTACTGTATTTTTTTATTTCTTTTATCTAGTTTAAAGTAGAGTAATTGGTATGTATATAGAGATTTGTAAATACGGTGTTTTTTGTACTTACCTCGTCGTTTGTGTGAGTGATGCACGTTTTTGCGATGTATGTAAATTGCTGCTGCTGTAATACCTCAATTTCCCTTCGAGGATCAATAAAGTCAATCTATCTATCTATTTGGTCCACTCTGTGAAACCGAACCAGACTAAATAGAAAACAAACCAAAAGTATCAATTTCACACTGATCTGGACTAGCCAACTGAACTATGGCTTGTGAAAGAACCACTGTACGCTACCTGTGCAACACCAAACAGACAAAGTTAGCAACTAACGGTTAGCTGCTGAACGTAGTGTGGTGTTCAGTAGTTGGTGGAGATCAAAAACAGAGCTAAAAGGAGAATGAACAACGACTTCAAATGAATGGTAATGTTGCTCCGTGTCTCCTAGACTTGTAAACAGAAAACAGTAACTGGTTTCTGCTGCCCCCAAGTGGCAGGTTTGATAATATAATATAATATAATGAGTATTATTTGTCATGCATAAACTGAATCAGGTTTTATCTCAATCAGCTCTTTGAAACTACAGACTAATTGGGGCAAGTCATCATAAAGGGTATTCAGTGGTCATGCCCTTGGAGGCCTTTCACACAATTTAATGTGGATAGCATTTGAAAACAGCTGTTGGCTCAGCACATGAGCATTTTTATTTTTGCAGCGTGTTCCCATGTCCTTGGTGCCTTTTACCACAGCCAGAAATGTGGTATTATGGTAATTTACTTCCTCTATTTACACACCACTTAGCAGACTGAGGCTTCCAGCCAGAATGGCTTAGTGGAAGCATATATTATTACTGTGTATGCACTTTTGACTTAAAGCATAATAACTGCAATCCATAACAGCCTAAAGTGCCAAATAGCAGCAGCAGAAGGTTTATATACTGTATATATCGACTAGGCTGAATATACAAATAAAGCACACAAGAGTCACCCTCTAGATCTATTCATGAGCTCTGCCACTTTCAATTTGAGTCGAAGGCTTCGTGCACAATCGCGCCTGGATATTTCAGGTGAAGAAAATAGAATCGAGCATGTGGATTTGGTGCAACATTTACCATGTCTTCCTCCACTCTCCTTTTCATTCATCATCTTAGGCGACTGTGCCCATTGAAGTGAATACATCGCCTTGAACAACACTTCAGTTGGTGCAAGCTTTTTCTCTGATGATGTGGACATGAATCACTTTGTCGCTGCATCACAGAGAATGAGGATAGTATTGATTTTACTTTAAATTGCGTCGTTCGCCGTGTTTCTTTTCATGATGGAGGAGACATACTGCATTTCATCGATGCCTCGAAATCAAAAATCATGTCTGTTTTATGACATGTCGTTTGTCAGAATGTCCTTGTGAATTTGAATGTTGGACGTCCATTATATTCCTGCCTCTGCAGGGGTGCTGTGTGGACACATGGCCAACTGCTTGAAGTGCATGTATCTCGGGTGCAGGGCTGCTCTGTCTCGGTGGCAACGGCCATCTGCTCGCAAAGGAGAGATGTATTAATTAAGAACTCCTCGACAGCATCATTAATAAGCTTTCTGAGTTATTTTTGCCTTTAATAAATGCATGTGGAAAATACTGCCTGGCAATTTAATTGCATTTATAAACAATTGTGTTGTGGCTAATGGTTCTTTTTGTGTGTGTTGCGATGCAAATTAAGAAGCGTTCCACCTCTGCACTCATAAACTGATTCAGACTTTACTTTCTAAATTGTTTGAGTTTTACAAAAGTCTCTTTCTCACCTCATGCAGCACAGACACACTGTTTCAGAGCAGGCTAAACTTTTTTGGACAGAGTATTCTCTGGAGACACTTCTCTGCTGCTAGCTTTCTATATCCTGTACCTGTAATGGGAGCCCTGGAGCTGTACGTTTGCCAAGCTCTGCTTTCAGTTTTGCTGAGTCTCTCAAACTGCACTCTGCTTCATGCTTCCACAAACACACAGACAGGTTGCATGATGCGACAGTTACATAAGATATACCACATAGATACATGTAGAGTTGTGAGGACTAATCGATTAGATGTCAACTATCAAATTAATCGCCAACTATTGTGGTAATAGATTTATCGGTTTGAGTATTTTTTTTTAAAGAAAGTCCAAATTCTCTGATTCCAGCTCCTTAAATGTGAATATTTTCTGGTTTCTTTACTCCTCTATGATATAAACTGAATATCTTTTTAGTTGTGGACAAAACAAGACGTTTGAGGACGTCATCTTGGGCTTTGGGAAACACTGATCAACATTTTTCACCATTTTATAGACCAAACAACTAATCTATTAATCAAGAAAATAATTGACAAATTAATCAACAATGAAAATAATCATTAGTTGCAGCCCTACATACATGTACAACATTCACTGTGTTATGATAAGGGCTGTTAAAGTTAATGCGATAATGAAGTGTTAATGCAAATTTGTTTTAATACCACTCATTTATATAACACATTAAAACAATTGATCTTTTTTAAATCTAGAGTACTGGCATCATATGAAACTAGAAAACATACGGAATCCATTGGTACCAACCATGTCATACTAGCTTGTCGCTTAAGAGATTAACTAATGCTCAATATTACACAAAATTTTGGCAAGGAAAACCTGTGATGGCCATTTTCAAAGGGTCCCCTTGACCTCTGACCTCAAGATATGTGAATGTAAATGGGTTCTATGGGTACCCACGAGTCTCCCCTTTACAGACATGCCCACTTTATGATGCAGTTTGGGGTAAGTCATAGTCAAGTCAACACACTGACACACTGACAGCTGTTGTTGCCTGTTGGGCTGCAATTTGCCATGTTATGATTTGAGCATATTTTTTATACTAAATGCAGTACCTGTGAGGGTTTCTGGACAATATTTGTCATTGTTTTGTGTATTTAATTGATTTAAAGTAATAGATATATACATACATTTGCATAAAGCAGCATATTTGCCCACTCCCTTCTTGATAAAAGTATTACACTTGGCAAATCTCCCTTTAAGGTACATTTTGAACAGATTAAAACTGAGCGATTAATTTACGATTAATCACGATTCAATATTTCAATCGATTGAGAGTCCTAGTTATGACATATGAAAGATAAATCAAACAATCAGGGCTGACAAAATCCTGATTCAGAAGCTGGATACTTATCAACGTGTCTCAATTGTTCCTCCGATGATCGATGGAGACAAAAGGTCTGTGACACAGTGACTCACAGTGGCGAGCTGTAATTGTGTTTGCCTCACAGCTTTAACTCGTATCGTAAATTATCCACAGCACCCTGTTGAAAAGGGGCTGGAAGCTAAAAAAGTCGCGGGTTTTACTACTGCGATCGGCAAAGGAAGCAGGCTGTTCTCTCGGTCCTGTGTCTTCCCAACATATGTGAATGCATATTTCATGACAGAGCTTTGGGAGTGAGGGAGAGAGAAGGGAGATGAATCAAAGAGAACCTGTATTTTCTTTTTTTGAGGGGTACACACCACAGAGACAGCACTGTTGTCACAAAAGAAACTCATGTATCTTGCATTTTGCACGCTGTGTGATTGTGGTCATGTGTGGGTGCTTATGATAATAAAAACACTTGTGTGTGGCCTGCGTGTGGGCGTACGGCGTGGCATCAAATTGTCTATTCAAAACGCATTTCTCTATTTAGCTGTCTGACACGAGTGCAGCACATCACACGTGTAACTGTGGTCAACAGCATGTGTCACGGTGAAGTGCTTTACAAGAAGGCTTGGGCGATCCTCTTCACATTGCTGTAGGAGCGGAGGGATAATAGGATTCAGACAGAGGTGTGTGTGGGGCTGACGGGGGAGCTGCAGCCTGCCAGATAATGAGAGGAAAATGCCAGATTCCCCTGCATAATGATTCATCATTATTGCTGATGTTAGCACAGAAGGGAAAGGCTGCGGTGACAGGAGGGTCAGGCTCGGCTATTTACATTAACTGTGACCGCGCAGTTGGAGCATACGAGAGGAAAATCTTTGGAGTGCATTAACGGTGTGCCGAGATGAGCATCTCTAATGGAAGCTTAATTACTTCCTGTCACATGTCGGTCCCTCAGCTGCTTTTACGTTATCAATACATCAATGCCTGGCTTCACAAACCACACATTAACAGACCCCTGTTAACCTGGAGATGAGAACCAAGAGCATGTTTGGTACCAGTTTTCACAGTCAAGTAAATGAATGACCTTTTACTATTCCCAGCGATCAGCATATAAAACATATAAAAACGATTTACAATCAGCCACACTAGGAGTACTGTTGTTTCGCATTAAGAGGAACTGTTTCACTGCTGCTTCACAGCTTACAAACTCTGGCACACTGAAGCAACTTCTGTTCTATAAACCACCCACCATCACCAGTATTTTACTTTATTGTTCCATTAAAGTTACTATATATTTGCGTACCAGATGTGTATCAGCTTGGGTTCGTGCTCCATGTCAGGAAGCATCTGCCTTGTGGAAGTGTGTTTGTAGAAGTCATTGCCAGTTCCAGAGTTGATGATCTGTAGCTGATTCTCCCATATGACCGCTGGCGTGGGGGCATCCATGTCATGCACAGTGGAAAGGCACACGGTCCATTTTGCCACCTGAGCTGAGAGATCACACAGGTCGCTCGGCGTTTTCAGCAGCCATCTGGACAGAAAACCCACCAACTCCGAGTAGCAGTTGAATGGAGGAGTTCTTGTACAAATGCCGTATTATGCATTTAGCCTCCAGCTTTAGAATGAAATATAGAAACCAGAGGTTGGAGGGTCTATGGGTTAGGTGAAACTGAAAATGTTTGACACTGGCCTTGCCGTGGGGAAGCGTTACATTCTGTAATGTATCATCTATTCGGATGAGGCAGTTTTGCTTAAAAGTGAAACAGTTTAAAAACATTAAAGAGTAGTGCAATGGAGGATAGTGTTTCACACTCACTGGCTGCTTGGCTACCAGCTGATTAGTAACATCCAATCAAATTTATGCTGGTGTACAACGCCGCCATTACACATCTCAGTTTCCCTTCACTACCCCAACCTCTTCCTTATACCCTACCTTATATATATTTTCACATGTCATTTGTACGCCACGCAACAAATCTATACAGTAACGTCGTCAGTTTTGGGCAACAAAATCGATTGGTTATGTTGAAGGAAAAACGTCACGGTTGGGCTTAAAATAAGTATGTCAACTAAGTATAATACATACGGAAACAATGTAAAGGATGTTGTACAACGAGCCGGTCGTTGATGTGAAATAAACCCTGACAGGGCGATGCAAGATCGCCCTGAAGTGGTTTATTTCACAACAATGACCATGCTAGCTGTACATTATCCTGCCTATTACACACTTACTTACATAATAAATCAATAATTTAACACAAAAATGGTCCTCCAAAGTCTGACATCAGAACTGCGTCCAGAGCAACGATCTGTTATACACAGCAACGGTCACAGACTGTAGAACGCCATGATTGACCAATCAGAATAGAGTATTCAGAAACAACTGTGTAGTAAAAGTATGGAAAACACATCACAAACGTCACTAACGTAACTTACAAAACACTGCTCTCGAACATCGGTCTCCTGGTTGAAAGTCCTGTGTTTGTTGGTCTTCCTCCCTTTTTATTCTATATCACTAACTCAGAGCGTAGCATATTTACGTGGATGCATTTACATTACAGTCAGTACAGACTATATGGCGTACAAAGGACATGCAAAAAGCAAGAACGTCGTTCTTATCGCACACTTTTGCCTTGAGCATTACCGAGTCATTCATACGCCTTTTCGTGCGACCTGGCTGCCTCCTTTTGTGCTTCGCTTTTGGTTTTGTTGATTTAACTAAGATTTAATGTTCATGTATGTTTAATGAGGACACTTTAGTTCTTTCAGCTGAATGCTCATTGCTGCTTGGATTCTTTGAGAGCTCCCTAATGTGCAACATTGCTATAAACGATCAATACCTTGACATACTGTATGTGTATCTAGAATGTCATCTTGTGTTGTTAGGAGCTGAGATGAGATATAATTTATAAAAAAAAATTAAAAAAAAGATCAATTTGGGAGCTAGGGGTGTCACAATGGACGAAAATCTACTTTTACACCTACTTTTGTCTTTAAATCACATACAGTGCTATCACGATGTGTGTTGACATAATGGAGCCTTGCAGTCGCACAGGGAGTCACAGAAGTACATTTATAGTCACATGTTCCATTTACCATGAAATATATATATATGACCACGACTGATCTCATTCAGGACAGTCTCATACCTGAAATTCATTTTGAGGATATAGTCGTTAAAGGTAAAGATAAATGCTGTGATACTTTTGTTTCACTGTGTCCAGTTTAGCTCAGTATCTCTATAGCAAACACTACACTTGACATTGCAGAGTTAGAAAACCTCAGTCTGTCAACTCATGTGGAACAGATGTATTATGTGAATACGGAGGATGTACAGAGTGAGATATTTGGTTTCTAGGCTACAAACTCCTCGCTTCCCACAAGCAAACACCAAGCTCTGCAGAAAAACATCCCTAAAGCAACAGTACACTATATAACTATCTACTAGAGACCTGGTCTGCAGTCACCTTGGGAAAAAATGCAGCTAATCAACGAGAAAAATAAGCTTAACCACTACAACTAATTCAAAATAACAATGCAAATACTGTGCATAAATAAACAGCAGCACACAGGCAGAAATCAGCACCCAGCAAAGGGCCATCGCCCAAAACCAGATCAAATCAAATGTAATAAAACAGCCAGCAACATTAATAGCATTAAATCGTATTGATATTTACCAAGCACACAAACAAAGGCAGAGCTAAGACAATACTTTAGCTAACTAACAGTACTTAAGCTTCCATGTGTGAGGCTGGCAGACAATGTGACAAATGGCTTCACCAAATACCAGCAGCAGGGAGTGAACCATAAAAAAAAGCCTACTGATATTTCCCCTCACAGTTCACATTATGAAGCATCTACTGTAAAGTAATAATAAACAAAGGTGCTCATTCATTTATGCAAAAAATAGCTTGCTACTTTACAACATTAGAATAGTAGCAACATTGTGCATTGTGGGCATAAAGCATTGACAGCTTAAATACGCCACCTTATTGCAAAGGATGTCTTATTCCAGCGAGTTTGTCATGTGTGAACATAGCAGCTCACTGGAGCTGTCTCAAGTAGCTCCAAGGCTTCACTCCATTTACACAGAAAAGGTTCATCACTATAAAGCAAGGACTCTCTGTATGTGTGTGTGTGTGTGTGTGTGTATTTCACACTTTGCAAGTGTATTACTGGGGACCCCAAGGACGTGCAGTGTCGAAGTCAGTACAATTTGTACACTACTTGAGAACCAAACACTACCTTTCCAAGAACATGCATGTACAGACACACAAATGCAGGCACACAGTCATACTTGCTAATTCAAACATGATCAAAGAGCTGAAGGAGATTTGACATGGTCTGATGTTCTCACAGATCTTTTCACAAAGGGTAAGCTGACAAAAAAAAAACCTGAAACTGTCAACCCACAGCTTTTCTCTCACTAGAAAATTTCCATTTTAGTCCATACTTGGTGTCAGGTATCATCCACATTTTACTGATCGAGCAGTTATCCCGCAGCTCATCTCTGTCACACACAACCTCTTTCTCCTTCTGTCGCTCCCTTTCTCTCAATTAGGGCGGTCCCGAATACCATTTTTTGGGCTTCAAAGCTTCCGTGAGAAATATTCGAAGGTATTCAAAGCTTTGCGTCACAGCAGGCTGACCTGTTCTTCTGTCTGTCTCCATCTCCCCCGGATTCTTTCACAACAATGACCAGCTCGCTGTACATTATCTCTTACATATTGAATCGTAACCCCTGTATCGTGATACGTATCGTATTGCCAGATTCTTGCCAATACACAGCCCTATACTGTGCAGCAGCGAGTTGTGCAAATTGAGTCAAGCATGTTGTCCACAGCGGGCCTTTACAGGCCGCGGCTCATTGACTGCACTTGCAGCTGGATGCTGGATATACTAACTTTTTCACCTCCCTGGTATCAACAAGCGATGAGCAGTTCTCAATAACGCTGCAAGGGGCACTTCAGGGGACCAAGCAATCAGCCCCGCTCCAAACGGACACGCGTTCCGAATGGATGCGCCCCGAACAGGCACTGCCCTAGTTTGAAAGATTACAAATTGATTTTGCTTTTTTTTAATCTCTCACACAGTTGTGTGTGCATTTCATTGTTTCATTGTTCATTGTTTCAGTGTCACCACCCTCTCGAACCAAGATATAATATCTAGTACTTGTCTCACTCACTCTATGTCTAACAGATCAAAGCATCAAACCTCTGTTTTACCGAAAGAACTGCTTTGAATCTGTTAATTTCAGCTGTGAACACTGAACTGCCTTGAGTTACGTTATATCAGAAACTCTCTGACACATTGATTCAAGTTGTGCCGTACAGTATGTTACCTTGGCAGACTCGGATGTTGCTGGTCAAACAACTTGAAAATCATCTGTGAAGTCATTAGTCTTGTTGACTTTTACATAAATTCACAAAAATTGAAAATACATAGAGAAATCCCGAGATATGATACTTTGCAGACAAGGTGCATCCTGTTGAAAACAACATCCATGACTAATTTGGCTGTTTGTCAAGAACTGCAAGGCCTTGAGTTCCTCTCAGAAGGTTGTTCATATTGTGTTTTTTGTAGCAGACAGTGAAAATGATAGATTCACCATCTGGTTTATTCAGATCATGGCTTTAAGAGAAAGGTTCCTCATCACCCTTTGCTCTTTGTCTTTTGATGCCAGACTTGCAGTGACAGCCACCATAATCCCATGACCCATAATTCATCTCTCGTCCATCTAGCCTTCATTATTCCTGTAGTGGCTGCTGCACCCTGTTTCGTCCTGTTCTGAAATGCTGCAAAATTAAACTCAGTAGGCGTTCTTGCAACATGGCAATCTTGTCTGTTCCTCTCCTGGTTGCTGTGTCATTTCTAGTGCAAGAAAAAATTGTATGGCTTCATATGTAAATTCGGGACCTCAGCCTAGTCATCATGAGAGATTACTGGCTTTAGGTTGTTTGACATTTTCTCTACATGTAGAAATCAGGAGATAATTGGGATTTGTGTCCGCTCAGTTAGTGATACAGCCTTCCCCTTTGCTCTGCATTCAGCACATCCCTTTTTGTAGCACAGAAATCATCTTTACTTTTTCATACAATCCAGATTTGCCATTTTCATTTTGCATGTAATCCATCTCATGTCTTGATGATTTTTGCACAAAAGGAACATTTTAAGATTAAAGCAAAGTGACAGTTGACCCTAAGGCCAACCGGAAGAACCCCTCTTAAAAACGTCTGACAAGACCAACGAGACTGATGCAGGCAGGTAGCTCTGCCTTCTCCTTAGGCTACAAAAAGACAATTAATTGAATATTAATCGCGATTTTGGCTTCCAACAATTAAATGAACATGATCGCCTGCGACACTGACGTTTAAAATGCTCTGCTCATAGAAAACTCTGCTGCATAAATCAAGCGCTTCCTAAACTAACAGCTAGAGACGCACCGTCAGTCAGCAGCCGATCGAACCCTGTCGGTTTTCAGCAGTCTCATATATACGTTTTTTTGCCAGTCACACACATATGTGCAGCCGCCACATGATGGGCGATGGTAAATTATAATGCTATCATGATGCATTCAAATGTAATCTTGTAAAATGTAGTTTTTGGTGAGAAACTACAGTTGTTTGAAGGAGATATTTTCACAGCAATATAAAATTGATAATAGAGAAGTAAATATGAACTGTTTAACTTCCTAACACTGCCTCTAAACAGCTTCTAACATATATATAATTAGAACTAATGCCATTCAAAGCACCGCCGCTCTGCGCTGTCTTTCTCTCTTCTACCGCTCCCCCTCTCAGCTCACTCACATGATCTCTCTCTCTCACTCCCTTTTTCTCTCTGTCTTTTTTTTTTAAATGAGTCGTGAAGCCGACAGCAAAGCCTAATTAGAAAGAATGCAAGTTTAAGGCACTTCCGCATTGGCTTCACTTTTCAGAACCGGAGGTAGCCGCCTGCCAGCTACAAACTCGTTAATTTCCCTCGGAGTGACACCCGAAAGCCGTTGATGTTTCGGAGCTGTAGCACTGGCATTGTTCTCCTCCTAGATTCGCCTCGCCACCCATCAGTGCTGTGGAGCTGTGCATATACGTACATAGGTGCTTCTTCAAATCTGAGCTGACAGACGCTTGTCTCCCAGGCACAATTTGCATTTCACTGTGTAACGGATTGCTTATTTGGAAATGTAACTAAATAATTGATTACTTGAATTGCAAACTAGTTACTTGTTACAACAAAGCATTTACTTTGCAACGTGTTACCCCCAACACTGCTCACAAAGTAGAGAAAAAAAAAAGCTCCCCCAACGGGTTTAGCAAGTCTAGCAAAGTTGGAAAATGAAATATCACCCATGCTCAAGTACTGGCAGATTGTTCCTTTCCAAGACGGACACACACAATGGTTGCCCGGTGTGTCTCGGCACGTTGCACGCAAAAGCTGCACTTGCCAACCCGGAGACCTGTGTGCACAAACGATAACCGTGGAGAAACGTGTGCCTCTGTTATGCAAAGCCATCGAGTCCTCCACGGAGTTGGAACTGGAAGGCAGGGACGACGAGGGGAGAGTAGGGCAGTCGTCGTTGAGGGAACAGATTAATTATATCCTCCCTTCCTCTGAGTACGTGGGTATGGAGGAAGACCCAGCAGAATTCATTGTCTCTAATCTCTACACACACACACACTGTCCTATATTTTTCACCGCCCCCGTTTGCATCGAGTAAGAGCGTCTGCATAATGATGTATATTGGCTGAACGTGGGAGATGTGCACAGTGGACCAGCTGTTTGTCTATTTTGCTAACCCTGATAAAGGGAGGACACTCTCCTAACAATGCCTTTCTCATTGGGTTGTAGAGGGGATATGTGGGGCGTGCTTATGTTTATAAGGGCGCACAGATGCCCGCTCACCCTACATACATTCATAAAGTCTTATTGCCTAGATGTGACAGTCCAGGACGTCCCTCAGTCTGTTCTCTGAGCAGTATAGATAACAGGGCCGTATCTTCTCAGTCTATCTGCAGGGGCGTCTCGGGGCGTGATGCTATATCCCTATAACTGATGTGTACAGACCGAAAGGGAACTGGGGGTTATGCAGATAACCAACGTACAGCACGAGTCAGACCCTCACCTCTTTCCAGCTCAGTGAATTGCAGTTTGAAAGACTGCGCTGGGTCTTTTGTAGCCCTGCCTGTGACAGCCTCATTGGCCGTGGCAGGCTTTTTCAGAGAGGTTCTCCAGGTTGGTCTCGTGAGTGCGCAATGCCCATACCGATGATGTGTTGTGCCTCGTTGGTTATAAGCATAACTCCCAGTTTAATGGCTTCATGTGGTAAAAAGACGTGTTTTTCACTTTTATTCATGAGTAATTCACAAGCTCATTGAGCCCCTTAAGAGTCTCCCACACATCAAAGCTGCAATAGGTATTACTGAACTGTACTTTGCATTTATTGCCTTTATTTGAACCTCTCTATTTTTCTACATTGCTCACTACTTCTGAGGAGAGGCATGATGAGGAAAAACACCTTCAAATAGGTCAGCAGAGAGAGCAATCAGCCGCAGCACCATCTGTCCCTCTAATGACTACCTGGCTGCTCTGTGATGTGACACGGTTGGCTGGAGAGGCTCCATAGCAAACATCCTCTCATTAAGTTTCTGCACTTCTGTCCAATGCTGCACAACTGAAGACACGTGATCAGACCTGTCTCTTTCTAACGCACAGGAATATACCGTGCCAAAAGAGGTAATGATTTTATTCCAGTGTGTATACAATAAAACGTGAACAGCATCTTCATTTGTTCTCAGTTTTGTTAAAAACAGGATCCATCCCTGCACTATAATCTCATAACCCTCAGGTGAACGTTTGCAGCAGCAGAGTAACAATCTACTTAAGGACTCTTATATTCCTATGAGTGACTCACAATTTAAGTAGATAAACTAGAAAGAAATAAGTTTAAAAAGTTTAAATAAATTATAAATATCCACCATCTTAAAAATGTGTTTAAAAGCTGAGAAGGCAAAGCTGATTATGCACAAAATCATAGTTTTCTCAATATATACATTTTTATTTTCAGTGTCTTTTGATTGTTGATATAATTACTGTCAATTAAATAACATTACTTATAAAGTGACTGAGATTTGAAGTAGGGCTGTCACGATATCAGATTTTCACTACATATCTGTAGAAAATTTGAAAAATAATAATACTATAAATAATAATAATGACACTCAAAATAGAAGTGTAGGGAGGCAGAGAGGTAGTCTGTAATCATAACTGTGTATATAAAATGATTTACGAGGCGCTGGATTATTTACACAATATTATCACACATGTATTATTAACATGATATCAATATTTCATTTTTAAATAAATAGTTATTGTCAATACTGGTATATTGCAACACCTCTAATTTGGAGTTATTGCTCTATTCAGGTAAACCTTACTTAAACCTGTTTCTTGCTTCTGGCGGTCAGTGCGGTCGTCAATATTGCACAATTGCGGCTATGACGTAGCCAAAGGTGTGCCAGGGTGTGCCCAAAAACCAGATTCAGAATAAATTTTTAGTTATAGCCTTACTAAAAATGAGTTGCTATTACTAAAAAAAACAACCTGCCTCTATTTATCTGTAGCCGTTCTATCAGGTAGATCGAAGTTGGCAACCCTACACACACATTTAGCAGGACAAAATTCATGAGCAGTCGTTGCGTGCAGCAGGAGAGGCTGCAGAAAAATCTGCCGAGGCCGGTAGAAAACTGAGCGACAGCTGGCAGCGTCATCTTTTGCTGCATTCACTTGCACTCTGGGATTTAAGTTTCTCTCTTGTGACTTTCTGACCAGGCCTCTGGGTGCGAGCATGAAGAGCCTCTCCGTCTCAAAGTCCCAAGCTGAATGTCATTCCCAGTCCGCCTCTGGATCATGTGGCACACCCAGTTTTTCTGATGCCCACTCACAGATTTTTTTTCTAGCTACATTAGTGAATTGCGGCCTGAGCGACTGTGCGTGGAGGGTCAGAGCCGTGCACCTCCAAGATTTTGTGACAATGCGGACGGTGTCACGCAGCCCACATTGTATTGATTGGCTCAGTGCTCACTTGAATTACAAGTTGCAGTTTACATCCATGTCTGTCCAAAATGTCATCACTACATCATTTATCCTGTTTGACAGGATAATTATCCTATTTGTGTGAAATTGTCATAATTAGCACATGAATTCTTGGCCAAATACATGTTTGGAGAGGTCACAGTAACCTTGACCTTTGATCACCAAATCCTAATCAGTTCATTCTGAGATATCACGTTCACAAGATGACTGTAACCGGCGCTGAGGCATAATGAAAAGTAGCCTACAACAACACAGACAACAGACTGCAGATGAGAAGAGATCCGTTCTTGATTCTTGCTCTGACTGCAATCAGTATGAACGACCAGACGTTCGCAGGGACCGTGCGCACCGTCAAGAAGCATGAAACAGGTTTAAGAGCTCAAGTAAAAAACTGCTTTTTGCTATGTAAAACTTTCTAGTGATCTCCAAGGTGAAGGTATTTTGGGCTCCAAGGCTGCTGCTTTCAGTCTTGCCAGTATTGCCATGGCAATTTTATAAAGCTTAATGCCATATATTGAATCAGTTCCAGAAAGCAGATCCCTGTTAAACTGCCTGGTACTGTACCAATTCCACGCCTTGCAATTGAGGAGAGAGACAGAACAGACAAGCAGGGAGGTGGAGGATAATAATAATTACACTTTGATAGTTCAAGTAATAATACAGTTGCAGTAACTGCCAATCCACAGTCAGAGATATGTATTGTTAAATCAGAATATAAGATGTAATTTAGAGTCCTCGTTTATCTCAGCTGCATGACTGACAGTGTGTGACTGATTGGTGCTGCTCATCCACACACACACACACACACACATTATGTCGGTGCTGACACAGCACACAGCGGGCACTTTAACTAAAACCAATTTGACCAGCATGCAAACAATATTTTTTTTGTTTCCACAGTGGAAAAATATGAGTGAATAATTTTGCTGTTGATGGAGGATATGTCAGGGCTTAGCTGAGCCTGATGATGTCTGGGAGCCTGTGTGCCAAGACCCGGGTAGCCCCGATCCAATTTATCCCCTGGCTGTGTGCTAATGCCAGAAATCCAGGGCACTCTCTGTAACACTGAACACATCACTCAAAGCTGTGCTCGCTTGACATTTGAGAACTGATACTTATATGTGCAGTTGGCATTTTGTGTAAGATAATCTTCTGCATAATAACATCTTGCTGGAAGCTCTGAAAATCCTCATCTGTGTCATTATTTTTCATTAGAGCATGGAGTAAATATTTAATCTTAATCAAAGGGTGTCAGTCATGTTCAGGATGTATTACACGGACTTGCAAAACATCTTTATTTGAGCCTTGCTCTCTACTTTGCTGTATGTACTCTGCTATATGTTGCAGATTTAAAGGATAACGCTGTTGTTATTGTAATCTCACTGGTCAAAAATGTAAAGTTTAAAATTGTAACATAAGTGTAAACATTTTTAAAAAGGCTTGACCTGCTGTAACAGGTACGTTTGTTGGGAACTATTTTCAGCTGCAGCATTTACAGCACCAGGATGGCGTATGTAGGATTGAGTCAAACTATAGTCAAACTAAACTAGTATCCATGCTTATATTGAAGGAACATGTCGCTAAGTGCAGCGGTGTGGCTTGCTGATGTGTTTTTAATAGTTTTGGTACAAAAGGATGGATGTCTATGGCACACAGGAATAAGCTACATCAGAAGACAATAGTAAGAAACAATAAAAAACATTGGAGTTCAATCATTTGCAATCAAATACAGTTCCGTTGGCCTATTACAAATGTACAATGTGCAAATTCAGCATGGGACAAATGTGCAAATTCCGCGTAGGGTTGGGATGAGGGGGGATTAACTATTTAATGATTTAATAATTTAACTGCACTTGGGACAAATTATTTCTTATAGACATTTTTTTGGTGGCTCGTGGCAGTCTAAAGCGCCTTCCTGAGGGAAGCAATTCAAATTGTGGGTACAGTTGATAGGCTGAGTCACTTGTTATGTCAAGAGCTTTCTTTTTGGTAGTCAGTACATGCCTGCTGCTTAGTTGCATCTGTGGTAACCCTATAATTTTACTGGCTGTGTTGACCACTCACAGTTTCCCTTTACATTTGCCACTCAAGTGTCCGTACCAAGCTGCTATGTTAATGGACAAGATGCTTTCCACCAGATTTTTGCACACCATTTCAAGAAAATTCTGTCTCAACCCGAAGTCATTACGCTCCCTGAGTAGGTGTAACCTCTGCATAGCATTTTTAAAACATATTCAGTGTTATCTATAAAAAATAAGGTGGCTATCTACTGTATATAAGTTCCTAAGTATTTAAAACAGCTAAGCTTTTCAACAGGTGTCCCATGATTGTTAAGGGTTGGCATAAGTCTGGACTGTAATGTTTACTGGATATGACCATTTCTTTGGTTTTACTACTCAAGAGCACTCGACTGACACAGGAAACACTTATGGTCAATTCACTGTTGTATGGGATGGATATAGAATATTGCCACTTTCTGATTTAATTGGTCAAACACTAATTATGTAGCACATGTAGTAGACAGTAAAGAGTGGCTAAATGGCTTATTCTTGTACTGGTTGTCCCCTTTTGCCATTCAAATAGCCTTAATGCTTCCTTCTGTAATATAATACCAGAAGTTTCAGATTCACTATGGAAACACTGTTCCTTGGTAACAAAGCAATCAGTGTTTACGATGCAAAAAAAAACCCTGAATTTAAAGTGCTTTTACTGAAAAATTTCTTGCATCTGTTTTTGTTTGGATTGAGATGTTTTGCTTTACATGTAGTCATGTGCAATGGTCATAATTCATACTGCGAGTCAGACCTATAAACTCCTGCCAGAGCTAATAGACTCGCATATTAATTCCTTAGGTGTTCACTTATTGCTGGAGTTAGATGGAGTTCAAAGACAATAATCTATCTGAATAAGTTGCCGTCTGTTTGACACATCGGAGCATTTCCTCTAGCAGCACCTAACCATCACCATCACTTTTAAGGTATAATTTGCAAACAAAGGAAAATTAGAGTGAGTAAAACTATAATGACAACTGCACACAAAGAGCACGGCTCTGCACGTTTCAGTGTCTATGCAGAGTCTTGAGATTATAGATCAAAGGTGAGATGGCATTCTCATCAGTGTTTCATTCTTTCTCTGTTGTAAAGACAATCACTGGGTTTAAGATGGATCAGAGGTATGCAGTTTGCCGTGTCCTGATTAATTTAGTGTCTTGGCCTTAGTAATGAGGGTCATTCACATCATATTACTTGTGACAAGATACAGAAACGGACACGACAGGACTTGATCCAGAGGACACTGGATAAAACCAGACATATAGTACTGTACTATAGCAACTAACCTAATGACATTGGGTTTTCTTTCTGGGAGAAAGTCACAGTGTTTCCCAGGGAGGATTGTATAAACTGCAACAAAGGAAATGCTTCAATTTCTTGTTGGCTTATTGGATTTGTTATTTAATAAAAAACACTGTTGTGAAAAAGTTTAGGAAACATACCCAGCTGTCCTTTATACTCCTATAAATCCTCTGTAAATGCAGTGCACTAAATACTGCACATTACAACTCCAATATCTTACACCGTGGCACTATCCAACATCTGTGATTATAAATTATTTGCTCATATCACTGTTTTTTATAACGTAAAAACAAATGGCCAAATACTGCATGCATGGAGAAAAAGTACCCAATTAAAAAGAAATGTTAAAAAACTGTATTAGATTTGTCACATACAGGTACATACATGAAATTTGACCTCTGCATTTCACCCATCCTAAGGAGCAGTGAGCTGCTGTAAAGCACCAGGGGAGCAATTTGGGGTTAAGTGTCTTGCTCAAGGACACTTTGACATGTAGACAGTAGGAACCGAGGATCGAACCGCCAACCTTGCGGTTGAAGGACTACATTTTTCAATGACAGTCGTAGCTGCCATTTAAGTTCAGTATCAAGTGTGATTAAATACAAGAATAATACAATTAAATAAATTATTAAAATTAGATAATAAAAATTAAATAGCAAGTGCCTCACTGACTGACATGTGGTCCACAAGGAAGTGACCGTCTTTGTCTTCCGTCTTCCGTCTTCTCCTCACCCAAATAAACTGAATGTAGCATTTTGGAACAACACAAGCTAACTAATATACTGAAGAGTAAAAACATCAGTCATTTGTACTTTATCAGTATGAATTCAAGATATCCCTTCATTACATATCTCGAAATATTTAAATAACAGTAAAATGACAATAATTAATTTTCTTTGCAATGTAGTTACAGATTAAATAACTGAAATAACAGACATTATTGAGTTATTCAGCCCCTTAACTACAACCTGACACAATGTACTCTTAATAGTCTCGTGTTTTTTCTACCAGTAAACAAATCAGATCAACAATCAGATTATGTATCTTCATTGTTCATTATAGTGTCTTTACTTTAATGTGGATGTAGATTCATTTCAAGATATTGACCATCACAATGTTAAACTAGCAGCCTGTGTGTGAACAGATGCATTGAACACACAGAGATGGGCATTAAAACACAAGTTCAGAGAGCAGTTGATCTGATTGATGCTGGGCAGTGGACCCCACTGATATTAATTGCACTATTATGTACTATATGTACTATTATTCAATTGAATCAAATGCATAATCCATCGTCATAACCTTCAGACTGTCATAAACTGAGAAATGAGCATCAGTTACGAGCTCATTTTGCCACCAGGCAGATAGCTGCTCTGTAATGCTGGTAAATGAAGACAAAGGTTGCGTTTCATCTCTCATATTTCTTTACATTTTCTCAGCGCCACTATCCAGTGCTGTGGCATTAAATATCCATCAAGCCAGCTGTGTGTGTGTAACAATGACACATCTCTGAGATACCTTACCGGCTTCAAACTGAGCCATGAATTTATTTAGAAGAAGCTCTCTGCAAGTCATCGTTGTTTACTCCAGGTCTCCAAAGCAGCTCATCGAGAGCTGTGGAAGCAGTTGATGGCTCCAGCCAGAAGTTGTATTCCTCCCCCCCCCCGACGTCATGTCCTTTACTGGCATCAAGGTGAGCATTTTTATTCTGAGTGCATCATGCAACTCAGCGTGCCTTTGGAGGAGGGAACAAAGAGGAGTGGGCACTGGGCAGCATCTGTTCAGGGAGAAAGGATGCTGGCATCATCCCAGCAGGATGCCGGCTTCCTGTTTGTCTGCAGCTCTGCTTTGAAAACCTCCGACTCACCCTGCCTCATCGCCAATGTGTTTCGGCAACACCTGATGGCAGGAAGGTGCACGCAGTCCCCGCGGTAACCGTTGGCTCAGGATCTTTGACTCTTCAACCTCTCGTCCCTCTGTCACTGTTATTACTCCTCTGGCACCGACCGCCTGCCTGTCATCTTCCAGTCAAACTGAAGATTGAATCTTATTGTTTCAGACTCAGCTAATGATTTATTCACAGACTCTGCTGTGCACTGCCCAGGCTTAAATTAACAACGACAGTTTTACCAGCAGGTGCAAGTGAAGTTATAGGATCCCTCCGAAATCTCCATGTTCTGGCTATTAATGGGTACGGTAAAGCCCCACAGGAGGGGATGATGCCCGAGGACAATATCATGCTAATGAACAATCACATATATTGGAATCAACTCTTATTCAAAATGTAGCACAACAGACTGTCCACACAGAATATTACAATCTTGTTTCCAAGGAATTACTTTTATACTGGCTACTAATTTATTTTTCAAAATACGCTTTGAGGAAAGCCTAATTACTGCCTTCTTATGACACGGAAGTGCTCCTTTTATTTGTTTGTTTTTTATTTATTATAGTTTTTACAACTTTATTGACAAATCAAAACAGGAGAACGACACATTTCCGTACATTGCAGCTCCAGAGTTAAATCATAAGTCACGGAAATGATAAAAACTAGGTTTAACATTTTGGTTTAGGTGGGAGATAAATAGTGTTTTTGGTAGAATGACATCCAGTCTCAAGCTTCAAGTCACTTTCGACATGTTCAGTATTTAACCAACATGTATGATTCGTTCCCTAACCTTAAGGGCTATAATTTCCTAAACATAACCACACAAACGATCAATCATAGGCTAGGCCTACTTTAGAAGCCACGAGCTGCTATTGTATTGGGGTATTGTAGGGAAAAGAAAGGTTTCACTGAACATTCTTGCAAGATAGCTATACATTGTTTATGAATCTTGTGAGTTGGCAGATATAATTAATTGAAAACTTGTTCCTCACGTTGATAAAATGTCATTATATTTGCATCACATTTCTTTTAAAATAGATAGATAGATAGATAGATAGATAGATAGATATTAATTCTTTCGAAAATGCATCATATGCCATATAGCAAACATCAGATAAATAAACTATAATACCACTGACAAAAACAACAGAACTCCTCATCATTAGTCTTCTATAGATCTGTTCACCACATCATTAAAGTGCTCTACATATCATATTATATAAGGTGCAGCATCCTCACACACACAGAGGTTTTGTTTCACAGTTTCTTCAGCAATGCAATACCGGTATAGACACAAATGATCTGCCAGCCCGATGCCTCTCTAATAATCACCTGCCCTTTCCTCACCACTCGGGACTCACAGGTCATCGTCATGCACTTTTGCAATTTCACTGGACATATTGACTGCAGTTTGTTTTTATTATTCACCGGCAGTGAAACATACCAGGCAATAGAACAGAAAGTTCCTATACTCTCCACAAATGAGCGGTAGAAGAAGACCAGTATATGTCTGTTTCCACCAGCTGTAGCTCCTTGTGTGGTTGTAAACTGATTTTTTTAATGTCTCCAGCTGGCTCGTTTTAAAA
>CAKAOI010029414.1:0-24155 GCA_916701655.1 Sebastiscus albofasciatus
CTCTAGTCTGATCCATCCATCCTCTGAATGCTCTAGGTCTCTAGTTTGATCCATCCATCCTCTGAATGCTCTAGGTCTCTAGTCTGATCCATCCATCCTCTGAATGCTCTAGGTCTCTAGTCTGATCCATCCATCCTCTGAATGCTCTAGGTCTCTAGTCTGATCCATCCATCCTCTGAATGCTCTAGGTCTCTAGTTTGATCCATCCATCCTCTGAATGCTCTAGGTCTCTAGTTTGTGGCTGTAAAGTTTCATGAGGCTGTGATTATCCTAGAGGTCACCACAGGTCATTTTATACAGTAAGGTCAATGAAATGTCTCCTATGGGGACTAACATCATCACACATGAATCCAGTTGGGCTCATTGGATCCACAACTCTTTGGAGCAACAGGTTTGGAACGTTATTTAACCTCCTTCGCGACAAGCTAGTATGACATGGTTGGTACCGATGGATTCATCAGGTTTTCTAGTTTCATATGATGCCAGTATCTTCACTCTAACATTAAAACTCAGTTAAAGGGCTCACTACTGCGTCCAAACTTCCCTTCAGTCTCTCTAGAGCATGTCATCCTTCCTCCTCCTCTTCCTCTCTTGCCTTCCTCTTCCACCATCTCTGCTTCCTCCGAGCTCAGACACATCGGTCAGTGTCTGGTTTCACCCGACCTCTCATGCAACAGTTCACAGAAAACAATCAATTATTCTCAGAAATGTGTACCCCAGAGTGGGGACTCTTAATCCTTTTCAGCCGGAGGCACAAATTGAGGAAATGTATGCGTCTTGAAACACCAGGTTCATTAGAACATGTTGGTGCTGTTGACATATGAGCAGCCAAGAGAACAAAAAACCTTACCCTAACACTCAGACAATGCACAATGCAAACTCACACTCTTTCTTACATGCATATATAAACTCACTGCCCACACATAGTGAACAAACACACCATGTTCTTGGCTGTGTAGCCGGCTCCTACCCTGTGAGATTCATGTGAGCTTGTTTGGTCTGAAACTTTAGTTTATTTATATCTCTCTCTCTCTTGTCCTTCCTGAGGCTCTGACTCAGAACGTCTTCTACATATTCTGGAAACTGCTGCAATATGTGGCTTCACAACATCAAACAATGACAACGCCGCCTGGCCAAGTGTTATCACCACATCAGCTGGTTCTGTTGACCCGGGGTTTTATAATCCAACTGTGAATAAAGGCTTGACACATATACGGGAATCACTTTACTTTACCAGGAACCACAAGAAAATATGGTTGTTGCAGGAGCAACATGGAGGTAGAAGGAAGTCATCGCTTTTATTGTTGTAGTCTGACGTCATATCCGTTCCGTATCCGTCAACCAAAACAAACCTCAGAGAGTCTAAAACGTTGGAGGGTCAGCGTGGATACGACCTGCACCTTCACATGTTAAATCCAGCGTGGTAAACACTACACATCCAGTAAAGGATGGAAACACTTTGACAGAAAAAGCAGAGCTGGACAAAGAGGCACCAAACGGCAGTATTTGGCGAGTTGAGAGTGAGAACGGGTTGGTTTAGACAACAAATCTACTTGGTTGGGTTTAGGAAAAGAACGTGGTTTGGGTTAAAGTCTAGTGATGTCACGATACCAGAAATCTAGTAGTCGATGCCAATACTAGTGAATTTCCACAATTCTCGATACCCAATTCGACACCACGCTAAAAAAAAAAAAGGAAAATGATGAGACTGATGGTACGTGTCCACAGGGGCGTTTTTTATTGCGAGGGATGCGATGCTTCCCAGCATTGGACGCTTGGTGTGCTGTCCCTAGAAACAAGGCACTCGGCTCCTGATTGGACGAACGCTTTCCCGCCGTTGGCTGCTGCTCCCAGCTTTCAAACCGGAACCAGTCTGGAGGCTCGTTTGGAAACTTTCTTCTCTTATTTCACGTAAATAGTTCACTGAAATGTGTTTCTGAAAACATTTGAGGAGAGAAATAATCCATGTTGATGAATCTGTCTTTATTTTATATGAACAACGTTCAGTTTAAAAGATCCTCTGGAGTTTGGAGAGGCGGCGAGTCACGTCGGACGCCCGTGATTTACATAAAGTAGACGAGCCCTCAACTTTATGTAAATGGGGAGCGGGCGTCGTGGCGCATAGTCTCTCGAATCGCGACGCCACGCTACCAGAATGCATTGCGCGGCTGCTTACATAGACAATGAATGGGGAGCGTGGAAAGCATGGAGCCTGTGGACACGGACCATTACTCAGGTAGAGCTCAATGACTGTAAGAAAACGGCAGAGGCTGTACATGCACTCTCTCTCTATATATATCCTCAGATTGCAGTAGTTTTTTTTAATTCATTGACATGGTGACAGACCATTAGACCATTAAATATCTATTTAAAATACTAATGTTATATTTTGATGATGATACAAAAAAGCACCACTTTTCAGAGATTTAGCTATAAACAACGAAAGACAGAAATTCAGTTCTATCTTTCGTTTTTTCCCCCACGAGTGAATCCTCTTCTCGAATAAATGAATAAAGGATCTCTGAATAAGTAAACAAACCCAACATCTCTGAGCTGTTGCACGGCGCTGTTGTGTGTTTCAAACTCCGACACCCAGAGAGCAGAGGACAGAAGCCTTCAGAGAGTTCCTCGCCAAACGGAAAATCAAACCCCAAATTCAGACACTGATTACAGGCATCGTACGGTACCTTTGTTACCGTAGAAAAAGAGTACCGTCACCTTTAAAGAATTTTGGCATCGACTTGGTACCAAAGTATCGGTTCTTGTGACATCCCTAGTTGAAGTAAATACAGAAGTGGCGTTACTTGAGTACAGAAGTTGCGTGACAAATCAACGTTGACATGAACATTTTATACTTCCTGGTTCATGATTAAAGGGACTGTTTATAACTTTCTAAGCGTATAAATGTAGCGGGTCGGGACACATGTGCGCTCGCATATGTGCGCTCGTATATGCGCGCTCGCGTGTGGCCGGCGTCCCCGCTCCTCTGCCTGCCTTCACTCAGACAGCGCGCACGTTCTCGCGTACTCGCTCCACCTCTAGACGTGAACGCGCGCTCACTCCACACTGCAGAAGAGTTAGTTTAGCTCTGAGAATATCTAGTGAATGTTCAGTGGACGTTTGTGCAGAAATAACTGCTGCAGCTCCTCCAGACCAACAGAGGTTTCCCGTGTCTTGTGAAGTGACGGAGCTCCTCAGAGAGAAACGTTATCGTCTCGTTACCGACCGGGTGCCGGTGTCTCCCTGCTCTCTCCGGCTGCGGGTGGAGAGAGACGAGTTTCTCGCTGCAGAGCCCCGCTGCCTCAGCCTGCGCTGAGGCAGGAGAAGCAAACACAGTATCAGCACTGATTGATGGAGAGACCTTGGTCTGGTCTAACATTACTGCCAAGCAGCTGAAATATAGAGTGATATTGTGGTTTTAGCTGACGTGTGTCTCCTCACTGTGTTGAGCGATGCTCCTTCATGTCTATTTAGAGTAAGCACAAGCACGTGCCCGACGCTGACTCTCGTTGATTTCACGGCCACAGGTGTCGCTGTTAAGAAGCATTTCTGAAAGTTATAAATAGTCCCTTTAAGTGGATTACATACGAAATTATATTTCAGGACATATACGAATTACAGTGCATCACTTTTCTACGAACGTTGTGTGAGAACAACGTGAACTAGTTCCTGAATGTTCCCTCAGCCATAAAATAACTGTACTCTGCATACAAGAGCTGAATGTTCCTCTTCAACCTCATGTTGGCATTTTGCTATTAATGGAGCCATTATTGGGATACTAGCACAATAACGTATGTAATACAGTTAAAAGTGTGATGACAGGACAGACATAAAGGCAGCGCTGTCTGTGTCGGGGTCTGGATGTGACTAATTTACTGTACGGCGGGTTTATGCTGGTTTTAGACGGAGAACATTCATGTGATCCAAACTGGTGATTTAACATCTTATCAAATCCTCTGACACTGATTTCTTCTGTTGATGCTGCTCATCTTACACTCACAAAGAGACCTTTATTATCAAAAGGGGATTTCCTGTTCCACCCGCAGGACGCTGGCATCATGTAGGGCTCACACAGACTGCAAGTTATATAAAACAACTTACATAAACGTGTAATATATGTACTGATAGATGAGACTTTTGGGTCATCGTGGTCATTTCCTAATACAAGATAAATAATAATAATAAAACAGGAATAGTAAACTACCTCCCTTCAAAGCAGTCTGCTAAACCAACATTTTGAATCTTTTAAACCTAAGCTGATATTTTGTGGTGTTATTAAATGTTGAATGTAGAAGTGCAATGGGTTTAGACCGTCCTCTGAATCTAGAACGTTACACTTCTTTATTATTACTATGGTTATTTAATTTGTTCAATTTTTAATTTTTCTATTATTCTAATTTATTCTAATTCATCAATTTATTTTTATTTATTTTGTTTTATTTTTTAAATTGTATTATATTTAATTGAATTTAATTTTATTTTAATTTAAACTGCATTATATTGTATGTACTCCTTCTGTAATCCTTGGCTGGACAAACACAATTGTATTACCTCTTCTTCTTTTTTTTTTACCGGAGTATTTTAGAGGTGACAATCGTTGAAATCATTTTTGTTTAGCAATTTTTATTGGTTAAATTGTTTTGCAGCATATATCGGAAATTAAAGCATAAAACAGCTACATTATTCAAATTATTACAATTATAAAAGGCGCCCTACTGATAAATTTTGAATAAAAATAAAAATAAAATACAAAATAAAAATAAAAATAATGCAACGATATCCATCAATATCACATACAGACAGTTATAGTAAGCGTCTTTAAATAAGGTGCAGCAACTAATGTTGATGTCTTCATCAGAGTAAAAAAAGGCAGTGACAACCTAGACATGCACTAAATACTGTATAATGCAGTGTAAATAAAATTAAAATTTTAAATTAAATTAAAATTAAAATTAAATTAAATTAAAATTAAAATTAAAATTAAAATTAAAATTAAAATTAAATTAAATTTTTCCAGTGAAAAAAAGAAGAGGTAATGCAACAATATCCAGCAATATCATCATCATATAAAATAAGGAGCAGCAACTAATGTTGATAATCAGAGTAAGAAAAGGCAGTGATAATGTAGACGTACACTAAATACTGCTGGGTTATTTTATCTACACAAAACACTGGGTTGAGCATGCTGGGTCATTTTATTGTGTTATTTCCACACTGCTGTGTAGTTTTTGTGCAATGTACAGAACTCTGTGATTATTGTAAGTATTTATGATTTGCATTACCAAATCTTATAATCTTGTTTATTAGATTAGGCCTACTGTATATCAAAGTTATTTTATGTATACTACAGTCTATTTAAATAACATTTTTACAGATTTTGCAGAAGGAAACTAACTATAACTATAATAATAATCCATTTATTAGGTAAAATAAAATAGTGTTTGTAACGTGCTGGGTTAGATTAACTCAGCGTGTAGTTTGGGTTCTTTTCAACCCAGCATTTCTTAGTGTGTACTTCTCATCAGGAGGTGAAGAGAAACAAGGACAAATGGACAGAAAGAAGCCAACTGGAGAGTAATACAGTCCCTTCTCCTGCTTCAGAGCCACCACCGTAAAATCTGTTCAGGGTCAAATCTCAGCTGAACCAAAGCTGTGCCGCGCTGGCACGGCCCAACGCTGTGACCCGTGACCCCCCCATCCTCCGGCTGCTTAACCCCACTGCTCTGCTGGTGCCTTGCTAACCTCAGCCAGGAGGAAAATCCCACACAGTCCTTTATATCGATGTCTGCCTCTCTCTCTCTCTCTTATTCAGCTTCTTTTTCATCGCCGTCATTCCATTCACTCCTATCTACGACTGTCCATCGGCGTGTTCATTTCCTGTTCTGTCTGTCTTTTAGACTCTTGGCCGACCTTGTTGCATCCACTGTCTTTTGCAGGATCTTGCAGAACAGAATAATACAGTAGTATTATGTTGTTAAAGGGACTATTTGTAACTTTCAGAAATGCTTCTTAACAGCGACACCTGTGGCCGTGAAATCACCGAAAGTCAGCGTCGAGCTCGAGCTTGCTCGCTCTACATATACCTGAACGAGCATCGCTCTACACAGTGAGGAGACACACGTCAGCTAAAAGCACAACATCACTCTATATTTCAGCTGCTTGGCAGTAATGTTAGCTGACCAGACCAAGGTCTCTCCATGAATCACTGCTGATACTGTGTTTGCTTTTCCTGCCTCAGTGCAGGCTTCAGCAGCGGGGCTCTGCAGCGAGAAACTCGTCTCCCTCCGCCCGCAGCTGGAGAGAGCAGGGAGACACCGGCAACCGGTCGGTAACGAGACGGTAACGTTTCTCACTGCGGAGCCCCGTCACTTCACAAGACACGGGAAACCTCTGTTGGTCTGGAGGAGCTGCAGCAGTTATTTCTGACCAAACGTCCACTGAACATTCACTAGATATTCTCAGAGCTACACTAACTCTTCTGCAGTGTGGAGTGAGCAGCATGAACGTGAGAGGTGGAGCGAGTACGCGAGAACGCGCGCGCTGTCTGAGTGAAGGCAGGCAGAGGAGCGGGGACGCCGGCAACACGCAAACGCGCATGTGTCCCGACCCGCTACATTTATACGCCTAGAAAGTTACAAACAGTCCCTTTAAATGTTAAATCATGTTAAATCCAGCGTGGTAAACACTACACATCCAGTAAAGGATGGAAACACATTGACAGGAAAAGCAGAGCTAGACAGAGCAGAGCTAAAGCTGCATGCTAACATAACATGTGTAGTGTTTACCACTTTGGATTGAACATGTGAGGTTGCAGGTCGTATCCACATTGACCCTCCAACGTTTTCTGCTCTGTCGTATCTGCTGGATTCAATTCGCTACAGCCAGCTGGCTGCTGTTTGTTTAGGTAATGCCAGGATCAGACTACATGATATGTTTGACGGTTACGATGGTCACTATGTCAGATTAGATGATTGAGAGTCATAAATTCTTGTCGTGACTCGGCCGCGACACGTGACAGACTACACGTCGGTCCCCTGTTCCGACAAGACACACTCTCCCGGCACCGCCGTCTTAATGTACAGGATTTATGGGTTGCTGGATAATAAATAATTCCTGACAATGATCCTGATATACACTCACCGGCCACTTTATTAGGCACACCTGTTCAATTGCTTGTTAACACAAATAGCTAATCAGCCAATCACATGGCAGCAACTCAATGCATTACGTCATCTAGACGTGGTGAAGACAACTTGCTGAAGTTCAAACCGAGCATCAGAATGGGGAAGAAAGGGGATTGAAGTGGGATTGTACTTTGAACGTGGCATGGGTGTTGGTGCCAGACGGGCTGGTCTGAGTATTAAACTGCTGATCTACTGGGATTTTCACGCACAACCATCTCTAGGGTTTACAGAGAATGGTCCGAACAAGAGAACATATGCAGTGAGCGGCAGTTGTGTGGACGGAAATGCCTTGTTGATGTCAGAGGTCAGAGGAGAATGGGCAGAGTGGTTGGAGATGATAGAAAGGCAACAGTAACTCAAATAACCACTCGTTACAACCAAGGTATGCAGAATACCATCTCTGAATGCACAACACGTCCAACCTTGAAGCAGATGAAGACCACCCGGAACTAGCAAGGTGTACCTAATAAAGTGGCTGGTGAGTGTATTTAACTTCAGGACATCTCTGACTACATACATGCTGAAAATCAAACATTTTTACTGGATTCATTTAGAGATTTTCCAAAGTAAAAGTCCCTAGAAGTGGATGATTCAACTTTTTCCCTTCATGGTCTAGAGGTAAACGAGTTAACAAAAATTGCACCCAAGCATCGTGATCGTATCAAATCTGGAGATGGGTGTATCGTCCCAGTCCTAGTTTCAAAACGTGCATATTATACGCACTAATTTTGGTGGGAAAATGTTTTTATTTTTGTCTTCCCAGTTAAACCAGCGATTTCATCCTTACTTGTGTGTAAAGGCAGCGAACATCAACTGGTTTGATGTATGTTGCTGTGCTCACCAAGGACAGATTCTCAGGTCAGGCCTGACTCCACCAGCATCAGCAGAACGCCCTTATATAACACACATACACGCATAATTATAACAGCATCACACACACACACACTAACGCCATGTGCTGCACAGCGTCAATTCTTGTCCTTACTTCAATTAGAACACGGAGAACAAAGGTAAGGTCAGTTCCTTTTAATTTATGCAATGTTCTTCTTTCCATGTGTTTCTCTTCAGGGTGCTGCTGGCCTACATAACAAACAGCAGCAGCAGCAGCTACAGTCACAGCGTTCGCTCGGAGGATATTTCCCCAAAACACTCAAAGCAGGGCGGCCCGGCAGCATCAAAACATCCGCCCCGAAGCCCTCTTGCATAATACCTGAGTCAGCACACACTGCTGAAGCCACAGGACATCATTTCAGTCCAGAGGACAAACACGAGTGGGACGCCTCCGTCTCAGGAAGAGGAGAACACAGTTCTGTTACTCGGCCACAAGCATGAACAAATACAGCATTTGTTGGAAGTCGGGCTGTCAATCGATTAAGATATGTAATCCCAATTAATCGCATGATTTTCCATAGTTAATTGCAATTAATTGCACATTTTTTATCTGTTCAAAATGAACCATAAAGGGAGATTAGTCCAGTATTTAATCCTCTTATCAACATGGGAGTGGACAAATATGCTGCTTTATGTAAATGTATGTATATATTTATTATTGTAAAGTAATTAACAACACAAACAATGACAGATATTGATCCAGAAACCCTCACAGGTACTGCATTTAGCATAAAACAATATGCTCCAATCATAACATGGCAAACTGCAGCCCAACAGGCAACAACAGCTGTCAGTGTGTCAGTGTGCTGACTTGACTATGACTTGCCCCAAACTGCATGTGATGATCATAAAGTGGGCATGTCTGTAAAGGGGAGACTCGTGGGTACCCAGAGAACCCATTTACATTCACTGATCTGGAGGTCAGAGGTCAAGGGACCCCTTTGAAAATGGACATGACAGTTTTCCTCGCCAAAAATTAAAGTTTGGAGCGTTATTTAACCTCCTTCATGACCAGCTAGTCTGACCTGGTTGGTACCGATGGATTCATCAGGTTCTATAGTTTCATATGATACCAGGATCTTCACTCTAGCTTTAAAACTGAGCCCACTACAACCTAAAAGTTGCGTTAATGCGTTAAAGAAATTAGTGGCATTAGTGGCACAAGTCTTGTCATTACTCTGCTGTCATCAACCGTCTCTTTACATGATAAATGAGGAAAGGGAGGTCATTCAGGTTTCTGTGCATCGCCCTTCTGACTGCTCCAAACCTCGCCTTAAATCACCATTCAGCCTTGACATGTTTGATGTGTTCCTCCTTTGGCCTCCTGTGACTGGACATTTTTTCAAATGTAAAGTAGTAATTAGTCCGAGCAGCGCTGACAAAACGTAAAATAACTGCCGGTAGTCCGCCATCTTTGTTATTGTTTCTGCTGCATGCTCATTACACAGAGCAACAAAGGGGTGTGAAATGAAATGAGGAGAGGACGTCAAAAATATCTGTTTTTGTGACCCAAAACTCTGTTTGCGTGTGGACGAGAGGCCAAAACCTAGAGGGAAATATCAGGGTTTTTTTAATAGTGTAGACAGGAGTAGGGATGCACCGACACCACTGCTTTCAGACCGAGTACAAGTACTTACATTTGGGTACTCTCCGATACCGTGTACTGATACGAGTACTTCTCTGTGCCAAAAGACCCTCGTTAACAGCCAGCTGGAGGGTTTGAGCGACGCACGGCAGGCTGGGGAGTCCCGCATACGAGGCGGTGCACGTATCGGGATATCGGTGCATCCCTCGACAGTAGTGATGGAGAGATGAAGCTTCACTAAAGCTCTCCCGCACATTGGTTCACAAAAGGGACTCATATCACGAGGCTTCATCTGGGCTCACAAAACCACCGGTTGGTCAAATAATGACAGATGGGAGACATGTTTTATTCAGGAATAATAAGTCCTCAACTGTGTTTCTGTGCCTTCAGGTCTAAAACGATACGAGCCTCGATACACACTTCACAGAAAACTTCCTGGATTACTCGACACGCTCCGAAGCGTCGGCACAGCCTCATAACACCACTAATAGACGGAGCCTGAGACTTGAGTTAGACTCAATCACCCGGAGACTTGACTCCCTGGAGACGACTAAAGCAGAAACATCTTTATAATATATATATATAAATATAAAGTTATAGTCCGAGATGGCACCAGCTGATGGCGACACGCTACGAGCCTCTCTCACTCTTCTCTCATTTATTTTAGCTCTAGTTATTAGTTTCTTAGCACAATCTACGTCTTCCGCAGTCATTTATGACTCTACTGGACATCAGACAAAATGTTCCAGACTGCTGCACACCGCCTGCGGTACCGAGAGACATTGTTAAACCGGAGGTATCCTGGTACACCGGCTACAAGCGCCGACGCAGGTGGAAACGAGGAAGACGTGGCGGGCTACTGGTGAGACTACGGCGCCGTCCTACTCGGCCTCCCATCCCGAGCATTTCGCTGTAGCCAGTATGCAATCCATTATCCAGTATCAGCGCCCAGCGGGACACGAGGAACTGCTGTGGGTTCTGCTTTTCTGAAACATGGCTAACATCGGACACCCCAGGCAGCACCATACAACCGGAGGGCTTCTCCGTGCATCGCCTGCACCGCTCGGGGGACGCGACCGGCAAGTCAAAGGGTGGCGGGGTGTGCTCGAACTCGTGGTGCACCGATGTGGAGGTCATTTCCTACTCCTGTTCACTGGTTCTTGAACACCTCACTATCAAGTGCCGGCCTTTCTACTCACCGAGGGAATTCCCCTCCGTCCTGCTAACCGCCGTCTACATCCCATCCCAAGCCAACGCCGCGGTAGCTCTGGAGGAGCTCCGTGGCGCAATCACCGGCTACGAGAACCAGCACCCACAGGCCATTTCCATCGTGACGGGGGACTTTAACTACTGCAACCTTATATCAGTGCTACCGAAATATTACCAGCACGTCAGCTGCTCCACCAGGAGCAACAAGACTCTGGATCACTGTCACTCCACCAGAATAGGAGCGTACAGGTCTAATTTGGGGAATTCAGACCATTCTTCTGCGCTCTCGTCTTTATGTTGCATAATTATCATGGTTCATCTGTGAATCTGTGAGAACTACTCAGGTATTTCTGTTTCTGACAGGCAGATGGGTGGAAACATACCGACTCTAATGCATATGCGCTGCAGCAACAAGCTCCAGACCCCCTCCGCCTCGTACTCTTTAGTTGTAGCAGTGGGAGCTGTCACTTCTCTTCCTGTTGTTACTCGGCCTCGCAGCAGAGCCCCAATTACCAGAAGCCACAGCCCGCTCCCCGACAGGCCCCGGTCACACCTGGTTAGCTGCCCATTAACCACACACTTATGACCACAGACAGAACTCAGCCAAGCTTAGCGGATGCAGCTAATGTGCCGCCTACTCCCCCTGTGAGTCACTACAGCAGGACGAGCTCCAGCACCGAACCAACGCTTCACCTTCGTTTTCTGCTTTTAGGTCTCTCCGTTGTGTTTGCTCCAGCTGGAAATACTCCGTTTGATCTAAAGGGTAACTTCTAGGGCTGTCAAAGTGATCGCAATAATAGCGTGTTAACACAACTTTGTTTTTAACGCCACTATTTTCTTTAACGCATTAACGCAACTTGTGATTTTTACGTTGTAGCGGCTCAGTTTTAAAGTTAAGATACTGGTATCATATGAAACTATAAAACCTGATGAATCCATCGGTACCAACCATGTCAGACTAGCTGGTCAAGAAGGAGGATAAATAACGCCCCGAATTTACGCTAAATTTTGGCCAGGAAAAACTGTCCGTTTTCAAAGAGGTCCCTTGACCTCTGACCTCTAGATTTGTGAATGTGTGACTGTTATTTTCCAAAAAAATGTCAGAAAAATGTCCTATAAAAAATCAGAAATATTTCCAAAAAGTGTCCCACAAATGTCAGGAAAACAAGTCGGAAAAATGTCAGAAAAATTACTAATAAAAAATTTGAAAATTTACCAAAAAATGTCATAAAAAATTGTCCAACAAAATGTCTGAAAAATATCAGAAGAAGATCTGATACTGGTATCATGTGAAACTATAAAACCTGATGAATCCATCGGTACCAACCAGGTCAGACTAGCTGGTCATGAAGGAGGTTAAATAACGCTCCTAACTTACATTTTGGCGAGGAAAAACTGTCATTTTCATAGTCATAGTCAAGTCAGCACACTGACACACTGACAGCTGTTGTTGCCTGTTGGGCTGCAGTTTGCCATGTTATGATTGGAGCATATTGTTTGACGCTAAATGCAGTACCTGTGAGGGTTTCTGGACAATATCTGTCATTGTTTTGTGTTGTTCATTGATTTACAATAATAAATATATACATACATTTACATAAAGCAGCATATTTGTCCACTCCCATGTTGATAAGAGGATTAAATACTTGATAAATCTCCCTTTAAGGTTCATTTAGAACAGATTAAAAATATGCGATTTAATTTGCGATTAAATATTTGAATTGATTGACAGCCCTATTAACTGCTTCACAGGTTGCTGAATACTTCCACTGTGAACCAACATGACCTTCTTGGTGTTTGCCTCTTAATTTCAGACACAACTTTATTGTCATAATGGCTAAACGTCCGTGTGTGCACGCTCTGTCCACATGTGCTCATGTGGTTCGGTGCACATTGGTTTCAGTAACTTCTGTCACATGCTCTGGAACACCGCGGCCCAAACAATCTGCACTGAACTCAGCTCCTACAGGCAATAAAAAGAAGGATAATTCCTGATAATGATCACTCTGATGAAAAGAGCCTTTTGTGTATCAGAGCTCTGTGTACGTGACCTGATGCTGTAACCCCCCGAGGACTCAAAGGGCCGCATCAAAGTGATAAAGGGCTTCAAAAGCACCTATTATGAGTCGATGCTCCACCTGACTGTGACAGCTACGGGCCAGAGAAACTCTCACAGAGCTGTAACAAGTCTGTTTCTGTGCTGCAGTGTTCTGTTGCTCCACAGGGTGGTGCCAAACCTGACCACAGCCAGTCCTCTTGGGGATTTTATGAGCTCAGTGTTCAGTTATTAGAGCAAATCCTCATCATACACACCCAGTATACGTCCAACCACTGATTCAGCAGAGCATCCCTGAAAGTGGATGAACACTGGAGCTCGATTAGGAAGAGGTCAAACTCATCAATCAGGAGTCAACGGACGACCAGATAAAGATCAAGGAGGTCATTAACATCTGGCAGAGACAGGGGTTATCATCTCCTCTCCATATACCTGCTATCACATGATTCCATACATCCAGGGAATCCACATGTGGTGCGTAAACACTACTGAAGCATCCATTCGTTCTAGGGCTGCCCCCTCTTTTTCATGCTGAATGACTTATTTCTAAGAATCTTCTGAGCACATCTCTGGTAAACACCAGATTTAAAGAGGTGCTTTTGTGTGATTCTTTGTGGAGGAACTCATCGATTAGTCGAGGACAGACCTAATTCGTTCAATTTGACGGTCTTCACCAGGCTGAGTAACATCTACGGAACAAAAAATGGTTTCAAACAGTCTCCTTTAAGGGATTACATTACGACAGAAATGCTTCAAATCGCCCCCTTTAGACCACGTGATTGAAACTGAACCATCTACCTGAGTAAACTCTGATGAAGTTGCTTTGTTTTGAAGTGGTGCTTTACCTCGCTGTCTGACAGCCCTTTTTGACGGGGAACTGAAGCCGTTATCTATGCTCTCTTCAAAGCCACCAGACTCCATTCACAAAAACAGTAATTTTGCCTCTCAGAACACAGGAGTTGCTGCTCTGCCGCTGCCTCCATCGGTTAGTTTGTGTTGTTGTGTGACTTTGGTGTTTTAAAGGGACTATTTGTAACTTTCAGAAATGTCTCGTTAACAGCTTCACCTGTGTCCGTTAAATCAACTAAAGTCAGCGTCCTGTTGCTGGCGCTTGTGCTCGCTCTACATAGACATGAAGGAGCATCGCTCGACACAGTGAGGAGACACACGTCAGCTAAAAGCACAATATCACTCTAGATTTCAGCTGCTTGGCAGTAATGTTAGCTGACCAGACCAAGGTCTCTCCATGAATCAATGCTGATCCTAGTGTTGGCTTTTCCTGCCTCAGCCTCCGGGGCTCTGCAGTGAGAAACGTTATCGCCTCCCGACTGCGCCTGCAGGGAGACACCGGCACCTGGTCGGAGACGATAACGTTTCTCTCTGCGGCGCCCCGTCACTTCACAAGACACGGGAAACCTCTGTTGGTCTGGAGGAGCTGCAGCATTTATTTCTGCCCAAACGTCCACTGAACATTCACTAGATATTCTCAGAGCTACACTAACTCTTCTGCAGTGTGGAGTGAGCGCGCGTTCACGTCTAGAGGTGGAGCGAGTACGCGAGAATGCACGCGCTGTCTGAATGAAGGCAGGCAGGCAGAGGAGCGGGGACGCCGGCCACACGTGAGCGCGCATATGTGAGCGCGCATGTGTCCCGACCCGGTACATTTATACGCTTAGAAAGTTACAAACAGTCCCTTTAAACTGAAATAGCTGGGTTTTGTTAGATAGATTGGTGTCTAAAATGCGTTTAGCTGCTGCCCCCGTCCACAGCAGTACATTACTTTACCCCCTTTCTCCTGTGAGTATGAGTTTATTCTAATTTCTAGATATTATATTAAGCTCTGTATGGTGACTGATAATGTATTGTAGAGACAGGTGAAAGATACTCTGGGAAAATACCATGCAGCCTATTGTCATGGCAACGCCTGCACGACTCCCTCCTCCTCCTCCTCCTCCTCTGCCTGTGCTTGTGGGTGGGCTGCACCATTCAGGATTAACCTGGATTAAATCATGGTTTATTTTACAATTCTGCTGCACTAACCAACGTTTTAAACATGATTCCAGACATTTATTTGACACTGTGTAAACTGCTCGATGCACATAAACCTCTACTTAATCCCTCTGAAGGTATAAACCTGACACAGCCAACATACTTCTGTGGTTATTAGTGGTGAGTTTACTTTTATAATTTATCTTATATCTGATAAATGTGCATCAAGTTGCGCCAACAAGTACTAATCTAAACAAAGATTAGGGTTAATAATTATAATAATAATAATAATAATAATACATTTTATTTATATAGCGCTTTTCAAGAAACTCAAAGACACTTGATGTGTTATTTATAGCAGCTTAAATCTGTTTCCCCTCATCATCCCGTGCGTGCGTACGTGCGTGCCCCCGGTGTTACCTGACGTTGTCGTGCTTCTGGATGTAGATCTTGTGAAACATCATGTCCTCCTGCTTGGCGTTTATGTCGGCTTTCATCTCCATGGCAACGTGGCGGGGAAGCACTGAGAGCAGGAGCCGCTCCTGCAGGGAAAGCGTGGGACGTTAATAAGTGCAAGGTAAGTTAAGAGGTGGAGGCTTTGTCTGTCTGAGGGGAGGCAGCGTGATTAACAACCTCCAACCGTAATGCATTAAGAACTACCGTCATATTTACAGCAATTACCTCGTGCAGGTCTCAAAATCATTTTGAATGAACAGTATAACCGTAGGAACAAATATCTTATTATAACAATAACTCTCTTCTTCCTCTTCTGCCTCCTTTTCTTTTTGTTTTTCTGCTTTTGTCCATTTTGTTAAATACGTCTTGTATCCACCTGTGGTAAATAATAATAAAGAAATATAAATAATAAATAATTCTGCAGTAAAAGACAGCAAAATGATTTATCTATTTATGAATTTTTTATTATTATTTACCACAGGTGGATAATAATAAAAATAATAATAAAATCTATAATTCTGAAGTAAAAGTCTGCAAAATTATTTAGTTATTTATTATTTTTTATTATATTTTATCATTATTTACCACAGGTGGATAATAATAAAAAATAATAATAAAATGAATAGATAAAAAAATTCTTCAGTAAAAGTCTGCAGAATTATTTATTTAATTATTTTTTATTATTATTTGCCACAGGTGGATAATAATTAAAAACACAATAAAATACATAATTCTGCAGTAAAAGTCTGCAGAATTATTCATTTATTTTTTATTATTATTATTTACCACAGGTGGATAATAAAAAATAATATAAAAAATATGTAAATAATTCTGCAGTAAAAGTCTGCAAAATAATTCATTTATCTATCTATTTATTTATTTATATTATTATGTACGACAGATAAATAAAAATAATAAAATAAATAAATAATGTTGCAGCAAAAAAAAGGAGAAAGAAATAAATCCTCTGCATGAAAACGTGTTAATGAAAATTGGATTAATTGTGTTGAGGGTAAATATTTGTCCCCCGGTGTCATTTTCTGAGGTTTTCTGTGAAATGGTTAAACCTGCAGTACAGAACATGAAACAGTTTGTAAAACTCTGTGATCAATGCTTTGCTGATGGGTTAGTGTATGTTGGGCTGTGTAGAGTTTCTTGCAGCTGCCACTTGCATGTAATTCAGGTTTGATAGAGGAGGAAAATTGATGGCTTTGGATGGAAAATGCATCACTTTTTAAATGATTTGAAGAAAAAAAAACACTAATGGATGCAAGATGAGTCAGGGAAGGACAAGAGTGAATCTCATATAAACATTTGGCAGTAATGTGCATTCAGGAATTGAACTTTTTCCAGAAAATACCACCATTTTTAAAATATTGAAAACATCAATAAGCAAACATGACATCATACCAATGTCTTTTGTCCCCCCTGGCTGTACGCCCATGTTCTTTTAAAATAGCAATGAATATATCCGTCACACAACCCATTTTATAGCTCAAGTATCCCGTCTCCCATCTCGCTCTCTCTCACCTGCTGCTGGTTCTCTCTCTGGGAGTGGAGGCGAGCCTGGATGCACTCCCTGGTCTCCTGGAAGGCCTGCCTCTGGGAACCCTCGGCGGGGTAATGGGTGCACACTCCCACGATGTTGGTGCAGGAGAAGATCAGCACATTGGACACGATCTGTGGAAGAGAGAAGAGCGAGGTGTGAGGTACGGTAAACCGCGAGGACGGGGCATCTCAACACCTGCACAACTATCAGTCCCTTTTAAATGCACACGACCAGCTGATGAACATGAACCTTTGCCAAATAGTTAAGGTGCCGCTGTCTGTACAAGGACGTCTTTTCTGAAGAAAATAAATACGTAAATGTTAATTTTACTTCTCTCTACTATAAGAACACCAGTTCATCAGGCCTTTATTTACATTTCTGAACATCTGGGGCCAGATGTGACACATACTGTACACACAAGAGAATGAGTAAACTGCTTTTCAAACTGACACTGGTATTGTGTATCCCTCAAGTAGGGGTGTGCGATCCATCGAATGTAGTCGATGTATCGCGGCTTGTCCCACGCGCGGTGTATAAAATGACTATATCGCGAACATCGAATGCAAATTGTCATGTGATGTTTTTAAGCCACCCCGGAGAAAGCGAAAGAACTGACGCGGCAAAGCGAGTACGGTAGCGAGAACACGACCAAAGCAACCAGAACCAGCCCAGAAGCTAATGACTCTGGCTTCCTCGCTTTCCAAAGCAATCCCATACGATAAAAAAAGTGCAAAATGGAAAGAAATCACGGCCGCTGTAAACAACTACATCACAACGCCGGATAGCGTAGTCGAAAAGCCCGGATTCAAAAGACTCATTAAGACACTTGATCCAAAATATGAACTGCCTGGTCGCATTTTGTGGAGAAAGCTCTACCGGAGTTCTACATCTCAGTGAGAGAGAAGTTGGCCAACCAGCTTTCATGCAGCTTTAGCTCTGCTCTGTCTAGCTCTGCTTTTCCTTTCAATGTGTGAAACCCAAAGTGTTTCCATCCTTTACTGGATGTGTAGTGTTTACCACGCTGGATTTAACATGTGAGGGTGCAGCTCGTATCCACGCTGACCCTCCAACGTTTCAGACTCTCTGAGGTTTGTTTTGGTTGACGGATACGGAACGGATATGACGTCACGTTACTCAGACTACCACAATAAAAGCGGTAACTTCCTTCCACCTCCACATCGACTCAGATGAAGCAGATATAAATATGTGAATCGATATTTTTCCCCTAATACAGCAATCAGGAAGCAGGATGTTGAATCATGAGAGTAAATAAGAGAGTTTCCAAAATAAGGTCGGGGTCGGATTGCTCAAGCTGTTCGATTTCTCTGCGTAACCTGATTTCTCTCAGTAACCCGGTTTCTGCCGACTTATTGAGTTACAGAAGCTCCTGGAACAAAGGAGAGGAGCTGTGGGAAACCCTTCTGTTGGTGCACACTTCCATGTGTGTGCCCCACTAAAACTTTTTAATTTGCAGCAAATCAATACGTTTCAGGTTTCATAGACGCCGTCCAAGTTTCCACCTATCAAACAGCTTGCAGGCTGTCATGTGTCCAACTAGGCAGCACCAGTGCTAAAAAGGCATTGTTCCCAGTCAGTGGCAGGCATACAGCGGGCCCTGACTGGGACCGGCAGCCAGCAGCCCATTCTTCTTCTCACAGAGTCGGTTAATGGGCTGAATCAGCCAGCTGAATCACATTCACACCGCGGGCCTCTCTGTTGCCGGAACAAACTGAACAAACACAGCACGTCTTTATCGAGTCAAAAACCCCTCAGCAGGTCTAAAAACCCAGCTCACTCCGGAGGAGGAGGAGGAGGAGGAGGAGGAGTGACTGGCGGAAGACTGAGGAAGTGAGGCACGACCAAGGAAAATAAAGAAATGAGGTGTGAGACAGAGAGAGCGTGGTGAATGTAGAAAAGGTTACCATTTGCTATTTCTGCCTGTTCATCCAACTGAAACAGTGTTAAACTGAACTGGACTGAACCACAGAAGATAAATAATTGTTTAAATAATTACAGTCAAGCCACGACGAGAAGCAGCGTCACTTCACTAAAAGAAATCCCTTAAATAATATTATTCATTTCTTTCTACAGTAATTAAAATAACGTGACATATTACCTCACATTTACTGTTAAATTACAATTAAAATCTATACAAATAGAATTAATTGCCATTAAAAACATAATATTAATGTCATCTTAAACAAAAACATTGTTTTATGGAAAAAGGAAAAATCTGCTTTTGAGTCTAATAAAATAAAATACTATAAATTACCTTAAAATCCTTTTTTAACCACATGCTTAAAAACACTTTGAATGACTACTGATTTTGGTAAATTTTTTCATTATCATGAACAGGAAAAATCTGTAAAATATTACCTCACATTTAATGTTAAATTATATTTAAATTTTATACAATAAATTAATAAATTAATAATAAACTCCTAAATATCCTTCGAGATAAATAGGGTATCTATCTATCTATCAATAAATTGCCATTAAAAATATAATATTAATGTCATCTTGAATTGTGGTCAATTATTTGTACTTTTAGGGTTTAAATTGCTGCAAATATCTGTAAAACTACAGACTTTTTGTTGGACTTTTTTTATGGAAAAAAGGAAAAATCTGTAAAATGTTGCAGAACATTTCTTGAAAAAACACCGGACTCTTAACCGGGAGACCCGTGTTGTGTTCGAGGCCGTTGTTGACCAGTGCTTTGTTTTGTAAGTTACGTTAGTAAAGTGGTTTTCTTGCCTAAACCTAACTTCAGACCTTTGCATGGTGCACAAATGACACACGATAAGCGGCGTACTAATGACGTACCGAAAGGCTAAAATGCGTACTCACGACACGCAGAATGTCGTGGTAATTACACGCCTTCCCGTGAGACCAGGTTGGACCATCAGAACTCACTCGTGCAGCTCATGTTAACACGTTCAGCAGCTCAGAGACTTGTCGTGTTCGGTGCAGCCAGCCGTGGTTGGAAAAGCCAAATATAGACGACCGTATGTAGATTAGAACAGAGAGAGAGAGGAAGCAAATGGCCTCGTGGAGAAGTAATCCATCCCAGTCATCATAGAGACAATCCTCTCAGCACACAGTGGGGAAAAAAGGATTTCTCTGCATGATGTTGCAGTCGAGGAAATGTCTGTTACAGATCTGTGCACGGTTTTAATCTCAGTTCTAAGGATTTCTTTTGTCCTAAAGCGTTGAGGAAAAGCCCCGACTTTGCACAACTCTGTGACATTCAGTGAACAAGAATGTATTTCAGGTGAAATCCCTCTTGACAGCTGAAACTCAGCTTAAGCACTACGGAGAAATCATTAAGGTTCCGACACACCAAGCCAACTGTCGGGCGTCGGACAGTTTGGGGCCGTCGGTGAGCGTCTGTCGGTCTAGTTTTTTTTGTGGTGTGTCCCTCAGTGTCAGCTCTAGTCTGCCCATGCAGGAGGCTTTTCAGGTAATTAAGTATAACAATTGTGCATTTTGTCATAAAAGCAATTAGTGATGCACTGATACATTTCAGACCGAGTACGAGTATTTACATTTGGGTACTCTCCAATACGAGTACCAATACGAGTACTTCTCTGTACCTAAAGACCCTCGTTAACAGCCAGCTGGAGGGTGTGAGCGACACACGGCAGGCTGGGAAGTCCCGCATACGAGGCGGTGCACCGCCACCGGCTCTAGGTCGGCTTGGAAAGGCTCGGGGTGAAGGTGCTTCCCGGGCCGCGGCCAAAGTGTCACCGGGACTGTCCTCAGTGTGCCCCAAACCGCGTCGTGCCCACAGGGAGGGGCTCGGCCCACGTAAAAGGCGCCAGGGGTCTGCACTGATGTCGGCAACCCACCCGACCCGTCTTGAAACACGGACCAAGGAGTCTAACGCACGCGCGAGTCAGAGGGTGCAAGCAAAACCCCGTGGCGCAATGAAAGTGAGGGCCGGTGCGCGCCGGCTGGGGTGGGATCCCGGCCCTGCGGGGTTGGGCACTCCACCGTCGGGGAGGTGGAGCGATAGGACCCGAAAGATGGTGACGAGAGGTTAACGTCACGCTGCCGTTAAGTGGTATTGGTGCTGTTGTATTGGAGCCGTTTTGCAAGTACGAGTACATGAGCACAGTATCCGACCCGATACCCAATACTGGTATCGGTGCATCCCTAGTTTTCATCTTCTGACATCTGAGCTAATCAGCTTGAACACACCTTGGAAATCATCAAGAGTCATAACAATCTGTTTTCTGCAACGTTTAGGAATATTTAAATTGAAAAACGGCTGCAGCGCCCCGATATCTGTATCTAATCATAACATATAAACCTACATCTGTGCCAAATTTGCTGCTTTTATCGCAAAATGCAAATTGTTATGTTTAGCTGCCCTGCTGTAAGGTTGCTGTGGAGTAAATGTCTTTATTTAAGAAGCCAAACTGTTACAGAATTGCACACATTTTTAATCTGGTAAAGATTTTTGTGGTGAAAGGTTGAGGAAAAGCACTGACTTTGCACAACTCTCACATGCAGTGAACAAAGCCTCTCGACAGCTGAACATCATGAGCTTTTCCTGTCCACGAGGGGCTTATTAGCATAACAAATGTGTTGGAGGCATGTAATCAGCAGAGAAGGATGTACTACTTTGCTCCGGGGAGAATTGTTCTGGAGTCTGACCGCTGGAGTGTAAAGGTCTGTGTGTTTCTGTTTAAGACCAGGGAAATTAATGTGGGAAAACTCCTGCTTGAAACTGTCCAAATGTGACATTTAAAAGGAGGGTTCCTTCCTGCTAGCAGCCGGCTGCAGCTGGAGCTCCGTCCACCGCCGGCCTCCCGAGCATCCCGCCCCCACACTGCCATGGAAACGGCATGCATCAGATAAAAGTCTTTCAACAGGTCAATACAAATATTCCCCAGCAGCGGTCTTATTCTATTAATACTAGCAGCGCTCACCCGGCCTTATTTGGAAACCTATGGGCTTTTCCTCACCGCAGAGGGAAAGAAAGAAAAACACAGAGCTCACCATATTTAATACAGAGATCATCATCCCCGGGGAACCGACGCAGAAATCTGTTAGCAAATAACAACTGCTCTCTGCTGATTGTCGCCGTTAATAAATCTTCTCAACATACATAATCAGATCATTTTCAGCAATTCCCCTCGGTGATTCATGCTTATTGTTTTTGCTCAACGCACTCACGCTGACTCATTTTAATACCATTCAAAAGCTGCTGAAGCAAAGTCGGTCAAGAAAGAGCAGTTTAAACAACCTGAATACAGCTCAAGGTCCCCAAAGAACCCACGACAGGGAGGATGCTCCGAGCAAGCTGCTGCAGATGATGATGATGATGATGATGATGATGAATGATGATGATGATGATGATGCACAAAACAGCTGGATTCAATGAGGAGGCGAGATGTGATGCAATACTTTTCGACTGAAGGCACTCCCCACAGGTATTTCACTCTTTACTCTGCTTCTGCTATCGACGGATTCATGGAGGTCAATCAGCACCAGCAAATAAACATCTGCAGGTCGACGGTTACTCAACACCAACACATCTGCCTCATTATGGGTCTGTTTTAGAAATAAAGCAATGCCATATCAAAATAAAGAATGTATATTATTATTGTGATGTTCATTTCAATGATAAAGCCCAGCTCTGATGTTAGGACATGATTCATTCAGGCTGTTCTCACACATCGTTCGTAGCTATGCCTGTAAGACGTAACACACTGTAACTCGTATGTATATCTCACAAAATCAATGTGTCATTTAATCCACGTGAACCAGGAAGTATAAAGAGCGACAAACGACGTGTAGGGAGGAGGTCTGGGTGGATGGGAGGGTCAAAAAGCACCAGGCTTTCACCAGGAGACCGTGTGAAACCACAAGTCAACGTTGACTTCCGTAGTTTAACCCTGAACCACGACCTTCTCCTAAACCTAACCAAGCTGTTTCCTGTGAAGACGCAAGTTTATTTAGAAAAGATGTAAAGAGCGGAAATTGACCCATGTTGCTGGACATTCGTAGGAAAATGCACGAAAAAAACCCTTTTTCTGAGATATCGTATGAACCATTGTTTACCTTGAATTAATGAGGGGGCAACAGCTCCAGCAGGGGACCCCAAACTTCCCTTTCCTGGTCCACATTAAGCAGCTCTGACTGGGGGATCCCGAGGCGTTCCCAGGCCAGAGTGGAGATATAATCTCTCCACCTAGTCCTGGGTCTTCCCCGTGGTCTCCTACCAGCATCCCTACTAGATGCCCGAACCACCTCAGCTGGCTCCTTTCAACGCAAAGGAGTAGCGGCTCTACTCCGAGTCCCTCACTGATGACTGAGCTTCTCACCCTATCTCTAAGGGAGACGCCAGCCACCCTCCTGAGGAAGCCCATTTCGTCCGCTTGTACCCGCGATCTAGTTCTTTGGGTCCTGACCCAGCCCTCATGACCATAGGTGAGAGGAGGAACGAAGACTGACCGGTAGATGGAGAGCTTTGCCTTCTGGCTCAGCTCTCTTTTCGTCACAACGGTGCGGTAAAGCGAATGCAATACCGCCCCCCCCGCTGCTCCGATTCTCCGGCAAATCTCACCTTCCATCGTCCCCTCACTCGCCAACAAGACCCCGAGGTACTTGAACTCCTTCACTTGGGGTAAGGACTCATTCCCTACCCAGAGTAGGCAATCCACCGGTCTCCTGCTGAGAACCATGAAGGCGTCAGATTTAGAGGAGCTGACCTTCATCCTGAATGCTTGATTATTAAACAATTATTTATAAACCATAATGTAATGTTAGTAGGGCTGTCAATCGATTCAAATATTATAAATCGCAAATTAATCACACATTTTTTATCTGTTCTAAATGAACCTTAAAGGGAGATCAGTCCAGTATTTAATCCTCTTATCAACATGGGAGTGGACAAATATGCTGCTTTATGTAAATGTATGTATATATTTATTATTGTAAATCAATTAACAACACTAATCAATGACAGATATTGTCCAGAAACCCTCACAGGTACTGCATTTAGCAGAAAACAATATGCTCCAATCAGAACATGGCAAACTGCAGCCCAGCAGGCAACAACAGCTGTCAGTGTGTCAGTGTGCTGACTTGACTATGACTTGCCCCAAACTGCATGTGATGATCATAAAGTGGGCATGTCTGTAAAGGGGAGACTCGTGGGTACCCAGAGAACCCATTTACATTCACTGATCTGGAGGTCAGAGGTCAAGGGACCCCTTTGAAAATGGA
>CAKAOI010029418.1:6416-92759 GCA_916701655.1 Sebastiscus albofasciatus
TCAAAAAAAAAGAAATAGTATAGTATGTTGAAAAAAGGGTAAAAAAAAAAGTCATAGTATGTCGAAAAAAAGTCTCATAACGTCGGAAAAAAAAGTCATAGTATATTATGTCGGAAAAAAAAGTCATAGTATAGCATGTCGAAAGGAGGGTTCAGTATAGTTTGTCGAAAAGAAGGTTCAGTATAGTTTGTCGAAAAAAGTCAGTATAGTATGTCAAAAGAGTCATAGTACAATACGTTGAAAAAAATTCAGAGTGTAGCCAAACTGCTACCACCATGGGGTTCCCTCAGCACAAACAGGGAAATGACAACTGGGCGAAATGTTCAACAGATTTTAATACGTGGCTCTTTTAACACGGGCTGCACGGTGGTGCAGTGGTTAGCACTGGTGCCTCACAGCTAGAGGGTTGCAGGTTCGAATCCGGCTTGGGGCCCTTCTGTGTGGAGTTTGCATGTTCTCCCCGTGTTAGCGTGGGTTTTCTCCGGGTATTCCGATTTCCTCCCACAGTCCAAAGACATGCAAGTTAGGTTAATTGTTGACTCTAAATTGCCCGTAGGTGTGAATGTGAGCGTGAATGGTTGTCTGTCTCTATGTGTCAGCCCTGCGATGGACTGGCGACCTGTCCAGGGTGTACCCCGCCTTCGCCCAATGTCGGCTGGGATCGGCTCCAGCCCCCCCGCGACCCCTAACGGGAAAAGCGGTTGCAGATGAGAGATGAGAGGCTCTTTTAACACAGATTCAAAACTTTACAATGTGATGCGCCTTGGTTGTTCGGTCCCTCGGCGCATAAAGTCCAGCTGCTTCCACTTTCTTTTCATGCTCTCCAGTCCACAGCACCGTCAGCCTATGTGGCTCGCTCCTCTCTCCATGTGTGTCTCCGCCAACCCAGGTCCGTCACAGTTCTGCTCTTAAAGGGAGAGTTGATTAGACAGTGAGCACCAGCTTTGTTAATAAACTAACCTGGCCCTGCTCTCATGAGCCTTCTCCACAACTCTCCCTGTCCTGCAGCTGAATACCAGCCATGCCCACCTCCACACATAGTATAGTATGTCGAAAAATTTCATGAAAAAGTAGTATGTCGAAGAATTTCATGAAAAAAAGTCATAGTATTTTGAAAAATTTATGAAAAAAAATTCAGAGAATACTATGTCGAAAGATTTCATAAAAAAAGGTCAGTGTAGGATGTCGACAAAAGTCATATGTCGAAAGATTTTATGAAAAAAGGTCAGTATAGCATGTCGAAAAAAGTAGTATGTTGAAAATTTCATGAAAAAAAGTCATAGTATAGCATGTCAAAAATGTCATTATAAAAATCAGTTTAGTATGTTGAAAAATTTCATGATAAAAATCTGTTTAGTATGTTGAAAAATTTCAGGAGAAAAAGGTCAGTGTAAGATGTCGAAAAAATTCATACTATTGTATGTCGAAAGATTTCATAAAAAAAAAAGACATAGTATATTATGTCGAACAATTTCATGAAAAAAAGTCAGTATTGTATGTCGAAAAAAAGTGTAAAGAAAAGTAATATAATAGTATAGCAAACTATAACTTGTGAAATAGCTCAGGCTGGTAGATATCTGGTTGGAATAATGGAGGTTGTGAGTTTGATCCTTATGTGACACAGTGAGTTTTGAGGGTTAACTTCAATTGAAGATGTCAAATACAAAAAGGAACATTAAATAAGTGTTTCTGGGCAGATAGCTCGGGGAGGTAGATAACTGGTTAGAATACTGGAGGTAGTGGGTTCAATCCTTATGTGGCACAGTCTGTTTTCAGGTCTAACTTCTAATGACGAAGTCAAATATACGAAGAGAACCATCCCAAGTGCGTGGCATCAATTGCTTGGCTGCTAAGTTCCCGGTTCTTTGTGTGACAGAGCGGGGTTCGATCCCCACCCTCACATCAATGCCCGGTACCCGACAGTGGAGTGAGATGAGCATCTCCTCCCAGGGTTTACCAGAGATACAACTGGAAACCAGAAATTGTAACATATTTTACTGCGTATTTGGAAACATTTATTCAAACTGCGTAATATTAGAAATTATATATTAGAAATGATATATTATATTCAGGGTCAGGGTTAAATATTATATAGGTTAGGGTTAGGGTTATATATTATACAGGTCACGGTTAAGGTTATATATCATACAGGTTAGAGTTATATATTATATAGACCAGGGTTATATATCATACAGGTTAGGGTTAGGGTTATATATTATATAGGTCAGAGTTATATATTATACAGGTTAGGGTTATATATTATACAGGTTAGGGTTATATATTATACATTGACTTTGTATAATTATATACAACAGTCTTTTGTAAGAACTTAAAATTTGTTAGAATTTCTGTTTTTTTGTTGCATAACCCCCCAGTTGTATCTCTGGTAAACCCTGGGAGGAGACACTCATCTTACTCCACTGTCAGGCACCAAGCATCGATGTGAGGGTGGGGATCAAACCCCGCTCTGTCACACACAGAACCGGGAACTTAGCAGCCAAGCAATTGATGCCGCACGCACTTGGGACTGTTCTCTTCGTATATTTGACTTCTTCATTAGAAGTTAGACCTGAAAACAGAGTGTGCAACATAAGGATTGAACCCACTACCTCCAGTATTCTAACCAGTTATCTACCTCACCGAACTATCTGCCCAGATACACTGATTTAATGTTTCTTTTTGTATTTGAAGTCAGCCCTCAAACGTCACTGTGTCACATAAGGCTTGAACTCACAACCTCCAGTATTCCAACCAGTTATCTTCAGCACTGAGCTATCTGACCAGATACGGTGATGTAATGTTCCTTTTTGTATTTGACATCTTCAATTGAAGTTAACCCTCAAAACTCACTGTGTCACATAAGGATCAAACTCACAACCTCCATTATTCCAACCAGATATCTACCAGCCTGAGCTATTTCACAAGTCATAATATATCAAGTAAAAAAAAAAGTCATAATATAGTATGTAAAAAAAAGTCATATTATAGTATGTCGAAAAAATAAAAAAGTCACAGTACGTCGAAAAAATTGAAAAGTCATAGTATAGAATGTCAAAAAAGTTATAGTATAGCATGTTGAAAAAAAGTGTAAAAAGAAGTCATAGTTATTATGTCATAAAAATGTCATATTAGCCTATAGTATGCCATAAAAAAATCATAATATAGTATGTCATAAATAAATGTCATAGTATAGTATGCCATAAAAGAAGTCATATTATAGTATATCATAAAAGCGGTGTTTCTTGTCTCTCTATACTGTAATACTACCAAATAAAAGAAGAATATGCACATAAGTCAGTAAATATGTATAGCCTACAGCATAACCTTGGTCTCAAGCCAGATATTGACATACACATTTCACACAATCATGATCGATCATTTATTGCACACAAATTTCAGTACGTGAAATAAATAGATACTGCAGTTTTTTCTATTAATACTCGAATGATTATAACATCACAGATAACATGAAGGTATGACATTACATCATCTTTAAAAAAAAATCCCATTTATATAATTTTGAAAATACACAAATTACATAAACCAAAACTACAACTTCTTATCCATAATAGTCCATAATCATTAAAAGCAGACTATCCACCTCATACTGACACTTATTTTGACATAACACCATCATAGAAAACAGAGCTACTGCATAAACGCTGCACTGCAGGTTTGATTGAATGTTACCATTGTAATGTCTCTCTAACATCTAGTGACACCGTGCAGGCTTTCTAAGGGAGGAGTAATCCTCTTTAGATCATTTGCAAAGCAATTAGGCATGCCTCCACTGCTATTAAATATAAAGATAACAGCCTATGAGATAAGATGCTATTTGTACTACGTATCAAATGTGGATAGCTGCCTAAGAGCCCTGATATCAGGGAGATATATTTAAATCCTTGTAAATGAAATTAAAAAATACGACAGTAAAAAATTAGAGAGATATCTACTCTACTATCTATCATGAAATTGAATTTAATGTCCTCAGACCTAAATCCTCAATTAATGGACCTATAATTATGCATCACATCATAAATACTACACATTTTATACAGTGTATATCACTTTAAATGCATGGCTTCATGGATAATATCAAGTCTGACATTCCACTGAACAAGGCAAATATATAAATACGTTTTTAGCTGCCAAAAAAAACACAAGATAATGTGAAATATATTGATCATTGCTGTGTGCGGCATTGCCACGCTGACAATCACAGGAAAACCCCTGACCACACAAGGTTAGATTTCATTGTGAGATGGGTGCCCGGATCAAACCGGATCACTTTTGAAACCCAAAGTGAGTTGAACTACGGTGACACGCAACATGCATTTGTCAGCAGGAACCAGAGAGCCTCTTTTGCATGTGTTTCTATCATCACTACACAGCAAGAACAAACGCCAACGACAAGAAAGGAGCCACAAAAAAAAAAAAAAGTCCTCACTGACCTGTGACCCAGGAGACCAAAAGGCTGCTGTGCATGCATAGAGAGGAGGTTCAAACAGAGTTTATGACTGCATTATCTCTCCTCTTCCTCATCACCTCTCCACCCATCAGTGGACACTAGAAGCCACTACGCCGGAGCAGACAGACCAGGCATCACTCATTCACTCGCCTCCTAGGTGCCTTTGTCAGGTGATTGCTGGCGGAAAAAGGAAAACAGATCAATACATCTCCCATGGGCCTGACAGGTAATCTTTACCTGGGATGAAATATGAGTGGTACCAGCCTGCTGGATTCCTTAACTGTAACAGGGCAATTGACTGGCTGCACGGAAGCCATTCCCCCACTTCCTGGCCATTGGAAATACATTTCGGGGCATACAGTCTGTCTGAGATGTCATTATGGTGACTGCTAATTACCGGAGAGGCTGGAGAGGTGTTTCCCCTCCTGCTACTAATGGAACTGTATCTGAACTGATGCGTCTTCTTTCCCTGTCAATGCCTTGGCACCAAAACCCAGACTGACGGATAGGGCAACGGCGAAAAGCTCTCCTTAAAACACTACACAGTCGATACTTGTCAACGTGTCCAGGGGCATACGTCTTGAAGAAGCCACCACTGTATTTATCAAAAGATTCTTTTTTTTTTCTAATTATGAATGTATTCAGTCTGGACCATGTATTCTTGGTGTGGGAAGAGCCTGCGGTGCTGCTGAACTCCCTGGTCAAGCAGCAGACCCAGCAGCACTAGCCAGGGGTGTGTGTGTGTGTGTGTGTGTGTGTGTGTGTGTGTGCATGGAGGGTTGGGGGGGCACTCTGCCTCAACACTTTGACTGATTCCTGTGGCAGGATGTCTTGTGCGAGGCATCCATTTAGACGAGTGTGCACACACAGCATTTATAAATGTCATCCCTGGCCAACATGATCACATAAAGCCTTCTCAGACGGATTATTGCAGACGTATAACTCACGTTAATTGGCAAATCTCATTCTACTAAATGCGATTCTTCTCTTAAATAAGGCTTTAAAGTGTCTGAAAAGACATGCAGAACGTGGCTGGTGATAATGCCGTTCGTTTCACTACGTTGTAATCATTATAGAAAGTGCATACCTGTGCCTTTTGGTGCTGGGCAGATTTCAGAGAAGCTTTTTTAAAAAAAAAAAAAAACATGAAACTTTTGCAAATAACCAAATTCACTGCTGTTTCTCTTCACAACAACATTTCACTTCATTATACGGCTTTGTTGAATACTCGATTCTGATTGGTCAAATCACAGCGTTTACGTCTTTTATATCGTTATAATTGTCAAATCAAGCGTTCTACAGTCTTTTATTTCTTTATAGCAGACCGCTGCTATGTATAACAGTCCGTTGCTACGGGCGCAATTCTGATGTCAGACTCTGGCGGATGTTTTTTGTGTCAAATTATTGATTTAAGTAAGTAGCCGTGTAATAAGCGGGATAATGTACAGCTAGGGGGGTCATTGTTGTGAAAGAAATCCCTTCAGGGCGATGAGCGACCCCTCCGCTTCGCGTGCGGCATTGCCCTGTCGGGGTTTCTTTCACAACAATGACCGGCTCGCTGTACATTATCCCTTCGGTAAAACACATTTTCAAGGCACTCTCCAGTAGAGTTTATGTACAGGAGTATGCGTTTGTGTCTTTAAAGACAGTTATCACCTATGTGGTTTAGGTCAAGCACCATGTACTTCACTTGACTCCTATATATAAAAATGCCTTTTTTCTGAAAATGCTGCTTGTTTACCAGCTTGCTGTGTTTGATCTCACTGTATGCTGCCATTGATCTTTTAATGCATCTGATGCCGAGGGAGCCGGAGAAATGTATACCCCAAGGGTAGGTGAAAATACAGCGTACGACTCTCCTCTCCTGTCTCCATCGGCTCCTCCAACTCCTTTCTGCTGCACAGCCCCAAAAGCAACTAATCCACCACTGCTGAAAAACAGGCTGTTCAAACAGATTTGCAGCTGGCCTTGAACTTAAATACATTTCGGGGGGAATTTGAATATGGAAGGTACGCTGAGGAGAACAGAGGCGGCCCTCCGAGGACCGCGACTACACTCCCTGTGTGTTGTGCTAATGAGCACCTTTGTACAAACTGTAGCTTTTCAAATCCATGCTAATAGGAGGCCTGTACTTTGTGTGGCTCTCTACCGGTGGTCGCCTCTCTGAACCCTCTAGCAGCATGTGGTAGCTAAACATTCTGATGCTCTCCTGTCTGCGTGCTGCCTGCTGCCTATCGCTGCCACGAAGCCTCACCTGACCATCCCATCCTCCCAGTGTTCCCGCTGACAAACGCTGCGCTACTAGAGTGGACATAATTGTTGGATTGTGTGGTAGCAGGTGGCCCGGAGACTGTGTGCGGAAACAAGAGGAGGCGTACAGTCTTGAGTCAAACGAGGAGCCTCTTGAAGCTGCTTTGAGGAGATGGCAGAGGGCTTAACAAGGCTTGATTGCATTAACATTTGTCATGCTTAATATACTACCTGGAAAGACTGGATCTAGCAGTAACATGCTGATTTGAGGAGTAATGATGTGCTTTTTTTTTCTTTGTCATTAAGTTTGTGCAGCAAGAGGAGTTTCAGTCTTTTCATTCTCTGGCACAATAGCTTTTTTCTTTGTCCCTTATTGTCCAGCCCCGTTCAGGTGTCTTCATGGTCCCCCTGGAGGAAAGATAAACTCTGTGAACCCGGTGCACTTGGTCCTACAGCCTCTAGGGTCGAGGTGTTCCTGGCTCCCTGTGCCTCTCCTCTCTGGTGATCCTTATGAAATGGGTTGCTAGCTGTAGAGGAAAAAGAAAGCACATATCATATTCTGATCACAACACTGAGAACAAACAGTAAAAGATACTCACATAAATCAAGTTTTCCTCGACCGTTTCAACGGACAGCCACTCAAATAAAAATTAAATTTAGCCCACGACTCACGGATCACTCGCTGTTTTAGGTATATTAAAATAAAACTTTGAAGCAATCCTCTTCTAATAGGTTAAATATTAATGAGGTTTTGGTCAAGTGAGCCAAATCCAATTTGGCCCCATATGACTTGTGGACATGGTTATTAAAAGGCCAATCTGTGCTGCTCCTATGGCTTAACTTCCCCCCCTCCGGTTATGCAGTGTAAGAAGCTGTATGTTTTTAACTCCATTCATCACGCGTTCACATCTCACTGACTGCCTTCCTTTTTAAAGATCCTCTTTCTCTTGATCTCGCTTGCCTTTTAAAGCTTTCTGTCTCCGGGAGTGAAGGGAAATATCTGAAAGAGAAAAGGGGCCAATTTTTGCAGAAGGCAGAGGAACTCTAAAACAATTGGGCTACCTTAATATGCTTGATAAATAAATCTTTCCTGATCGCCCCCAAAAAAAGTTAGCGGCGGTCACACAAGACATTTGCGAGGCAGTCCCAGAGCAGAGGACAAGGGAACTAGAAGTGACATTGTGGCTCTGGGCTGTCTCAAAGGATTAGGCATTACAGCATTCACTGGCATGTGCTTTTGCTCCTTCCCATTATATCTGCTTGTGCCTCTTTCCAGATGACTTCTTCCCCAAACTGATCCGGCGGGCAAGATAATTGATTAATATTTCTTGAGGGAACGATGACTAACCGTTGCCGAGTTCCAACCCAAACACTCAGGTTAAACATGGTCAAAAGCTGGGATTAAAATTCAGGGGTTTTCATATTTGACAGCTACACAGAAATGGCTGTGTTAACATGCACAGGGCACACCAGATACTGGCCTCTATCCTAGGTCAAGGTCACAATCAGGATAAGCTGTTAATACATGTTTTTACATTGTGATCAAGAGATATAATATATAATATAATAAACTAAACATTTTTCAACACAAATCGAGGCTGTACTAATTAAAGGGAAGTGACATTATTCCGGCTAATCGCTGTACCAGTAGTCAAGTTTCTCATGTTTAGCTCATTGTATGGTGGAAGAAATACTCAAATCCTTCCTTATGTTAAATCTTATGGTAAAGTATCAATACAACAATTTAAAAATGCTCCATTACAGGTAGAGCTGCAACCATTAATCGATTAGTTGTCAACTATTAAATTAATCGCCAACTTTTTTGATAATTGATTAATCAGTTTGAGTAATTCTTTAAGAAAAGAAAGTCTAAATTATCTGATTCCAGCTTCTTAAATGTGAATATGTTCTGATTTCTTTACTCCTCTATGACAGTAAACTGAATATCTTTGAGTTGTGGACAAAACAAGACATTTGAGGACGTCATCCTGGGCTTTGGAAAGACCTGATCAACATTTTTCACCATTTTCTGACATTTTATAGACCAAACAACTAATCAATTAATCACAAAAATAATTGAAAGATTAATCAACAATTAGTTGCAGCCCTAATTGCAAGTCAAATGCCTACAGTCAAAATCCTATTTCGGTCAAAGCATAGCAGTATTTTCATCCAACTGTAAGTATCAAAAGTCAAAGTACTCATTCTGCAGAAGAATGGCCCCTGTGACTGATATATTTAACATATAATGTATTATTACTATGACTGTCAAAGTTTCTATAATTCATTAACGAAACTTTAGGTTGTAGCGGGCTCAGTTTTAAGGCTAGATTGAAGATACATCATATGAAACTAAAAAAAAACTAATGAATCCATTGGTACCAACCATCTCATACTGGCTTGATGCTCCAAACATGCGCTAAATTTTGGCAAGAAAAAAATTGCCATGGCCATTTTCAAAGGGGTCCCGTGACCTCTGACCTCAAGATATGTGAATGAAAATGGGTTCTATGGGTACCCACGAGTCTCCCCTCTACAGACATGCCCACTTTATGATAATCACATGCAGTTATATATTATTTATATATTTATGCTAAATGCAGTACCTGTGAGGGTTTCTGGACAAAATGTGTCATTGTTTTGTGTTGTTAATTGATTTCCAATAATAAATATATACATACATTTGCATAAAACAGCATATTGTCCCACTTCCATGTTGATGAGAATATTAAATACTTGACAAATCTCCCTTTAAAGCACATTTTGAACAGAAAAAAATGTGCGATTAATTTTCTATGGACAATCATGATTAATCGCAATTAAATATTTTAATCAAATTACAGCCCTAATCATTACACTGTTAATACTGACACATCAATGCTTAAGTAGCATTGTATTGCTTTTACTAATGAACAGTAGGAGTGGTCCCCCGCCAAAGGGTCAAAGATAAATCTTTGCTTTTTTTGTGAAATATTGGATAATTTTGGGTGCCAAACTGTTATTTAAATAAAAGAATAAGAGAGGTTAAGAAGGGAAATGTCTCTTTGGTGAAACATCTACCAGTTCATAGACATCTGATCTGACTTTTTTTCTTGTCTGGTTTCATATTAGGAGTCACAAGCCAAAAGAATCGGGAGCACTGGTTTAATATTTAACAATACATTGTATTAGCATATGTGGAATGTAGTGGAATAGAAGTATAAAGTAGCAGAAAATGGAAATATTAAAGTAATGTAAAAGTACCTCCAAATTGTAGCACAGTACCTGGGTAAATGTACTTAGTTGCTCTCCACCACTGATTGTATGTACTGTAGGCTGTAGGTAAATATCATAAAGCACTCGCATACAACAACCCATTCAAACTGTACATTAATGTGTACAATACAAGATCATTTAAAAATGATGAATGTATAATCGAATGCTTAAATTAAAGATACTTTCATTTGGCCAGAAGAACGGCTACACTTACACTCAACTGGTTTTACATCAAGGTCGATAAAGACATTACAACGCAAAGGTTTTCTGTCAATGTGAGAATTAGAGTACATGCATTTATTGTGGGTGATAATGGGAGGTTGAATGGAACCATCTTACCATCTTAATAAGCTCTCATGTGATGCTCTCTAAAAACAATCATTACAGGCCTTCCTGGAGCACTCCCCTTCCCCGTGTTTATTAATCAGCTAATTACACATTGACAGTAATGGGCCTGCTGATTCCCACACTTAAATGAACAGGGCTGAATAGCTCTTTAATGATTAGCCTTTGTGTTTCTCTCTCCTACTCACTCTCCTTCTCTCTCTCTCTCTCTCTCTCTCTCTCATCACACACACACACACACACACACCGTTATTTTCACAATTGAAAAAATAGGACATTCAAATCAGACCTCCCGGTGAGAAGGTTTGCACCCGAGCGAGTCAAGAAGACAGACTGAGCTGCTACAAACAAATCTGTCTCCACAAACAGAAAACAATTAGAGTGTTTACAAAGGCAGCGGGCTCATGGCTACACTATGTCAACTTGTGTGGGTTTCAGTGTTAAGCTCAGCCTCCAGCAACAGCAAAAAAAAAAAAAAAAAAACACCGTGAAAGTTTGGTGGAGCAGCGCAGGCAGGTGCAGGTGGCGACGGAGGAGATGGGTGGGGGTTTTTGAAGGACGCGAGCAGGGTGCGGAGTGGAGCCGGAGAGGGCGAAATAGTGCGGTGGGCTGCATTTCTGTCAGCAGAAGTGATGGCTGAGTGGTAGCGTTATTTGTCTTGTGCTGCCATACGGCCCTCGCACCAGCCTGGGCATTAATGAGAGGGGGCCGGACCGCCGGGCAGGAACACGGCGGGCCTCAGACGCAGGTGATCTGTCACGCGGCCGTCTTGCTCGGGCAAGGAGACACATGAAGACAGAGGGGAGAGGAGAGGCGGCAGGGCTGACCGAGGGGCCGGCCTCCACATGGGCACCCTCATGTGGCGCTTTCCAACATGTAGAGATAACGCGCTAAACAGTCTGACGAGGTTAATCAAACTAACGTCACACCCTGCCTATTTACTCCAAACTCTAACTCTTTCTAGCACACTGAGTAGGTTCAAGTTTGGTTTTATTACCATCATAGCTATATAGAGATAACGATGAAGGGCATTATACAGTAGGAGACAGCAGGGGAGGAGTCAAATTGCAATAATTAATTAGTCTATGTGTGAGACCAGCCAAGGCTATTAAAATTCATTAGGATCTTTACACATACTGATTCATCTTTGCTTTACGAATAATTCTCCCAAAACTGTAGAGATGTATTCATTTCCATTCTCAATCGTTGGGCAACATGGTGCTTTTCTATAATTCACTCATTGCAGAATATCAATATTTGTAGAAATTGTTCAAGTTATGGACAGAGCCCAATTAAATCCAATTTGAGTGACAATTTCAATCTGTATTTTAAATAATAACCAATAACGTGTAACAGAAAACCGCCACGCTTTGTTCTTTATCTAGTGAGGACTTGTTGGATTGAGTTGGATTGTTGGATTGATGTTGGTGAGAAAAGTAGAAAATGGCCAATTTACGGCTGAGAAATGGAGTGGTCATCTAATCCAAACAGATACCTGGGCTTGATAAGTTGTTGTGGGCTTTTTTTTTTTTTTCTTCTCACAACCAGCTTCAGCACTTCCACGACAGTGCTAAAAGGGTAAAGAAAGAAGACAAAGCAACAGCTGGGTACCGCCTCGGTAATTCCCCACGGAGACCTGGAAGACACCTCCAGCCGCAGACCATTTTCACTCCTGATTACAGAGTTTCAAATCAACCACTAACACATACAACAATCCACTTCCTCTGGCCAACTCAAACAAAGACTCGGCTGTCGTGTTCACTAAGAGCGACACGCTGTTCCTTCTACTAAATGCGGCAAACAATCTTTCCATGCAAACAAGATGTTTACCAGAAAACAACTCCCCTCCGCAAATCACTGAATCTGATTTTGTCTCTGAACGCATTTATGTCAGAATGGCAACAAAACCAAAATTTGTACACAGAGAGTGTGAAAGCTTGTCAGAGTGAATGTGCATCTCCTGGCGGTGGTGAGATTACTGAGGAGAGACATGGTGCAGCGGGCTGCCAAAGCAAAGATTTATACAGAGCAGTTGCAGCTGCAGAAACTGACATTGGACGACATGGGATGCATGATAAATCATGGTGGACAGGGGGCACTAGACTCAAGAAGCAGGAAAACACTGCTGAACGGGGCTGAGGGGGGATGTGCCAATCAGGGACTCTCCTTCTATACAATTTAGGAAATAGATCATCTTTTAGTCTCTTAATCCAAAACACACACAATGAAATATCTACATTACAGTATCTCCGTTAAAAAAAACACATTAGAAAATACAGTACTTATGATAACTACCCTTTTTGTAATTTGCACGTTTTGCACAGATGACACTAATAATTGATTTAATTTGTGGAAAAAGAATGAATCGGTTCTTGTGTTTTGTTTAGGATTTCAACACATGTATTCCCCCCCGCTTCACACCTTTTACCACAGACCCACAGTCTGTTAACTGTCGACAAACTGAGGGATGCCCCTCGTTCCGCGTGTTGAATATGAGGGGTCCTTAAGGGCCAGGGGTGAATCCTTTTTTACTTTTATGGGAAGTGGCTCAGCGCTGGCGAGGTGAAGGACAGAGTTGCCGGCCGTTCCATCACTCAGTGCAATAAATGGATGCAATCTGTTTGCAAGTAAAGCATTGGCTGTTTTTAAATTCCACCTCTTTTATCCAAATGAATGATGGACCCTGGTACAGTGCACTGTGTGACAATATTAATATACATCAGAGGCCTGCACCCCTCACTAAATCAGGGAACCACCAGCATTTGTTATTTAAATGACAAACAACGGCAGCTGCGGGAGTGGAGCACGGAGAGAGGACGCCGAAGAAAAGGTGGACAAACCAATTCAGATTTCAATCCGGCAAAGACACAAGGCCCCGAGCCATGACTCTAATGAAAAAAGGCAGCTCCACTGGTCCAAACAGACACAACGGCTGCTGCTCGGTGCCACCTCCAATAGGGTCAACTCCACATCACACTTCTCTTCTTTAAACAGGAAGCTCCGAATGTAACACAAGTCCATCTGTACACTTCCCTCTGCTGTTAACTCGCCAAATATTTTACATTCTGTAATTTTAGTGGAATTACAGAAATGCATTAACAAGACAAAGAGCCTAAAGCCCCATGCTGGGCTCTGGGAGGCTGCATTTAGGCAGTGTTGCTTTGAAGCCTCAACTTCAGCATTTTGGCCGTCGCCATCTTGGTTTTTATGCAACCAGAAGTGACATGAGAGGGTGGAGCTAAGTACAACCGAACGCTGAAAGCTGAAATGGTTAAAGTTGAGAGACAAAAACATGGACAACTCCAAGACAGGATAATGCTGCGGTAGCGACCTGTCAATCACAAGGTAGCCACGCCCTAAAGCATCCCCTGCTTTATGGTCTATTTGATTCTAAATGGGACCATAATTTACTAAATGAACATCATGCTGTATTGAAGAAGACTTGAAACTAGCGATTGAGATCATAAACTCCTGTTTACAATGTTTACTGAGGTAATAAATCAAGTGAGAAGTAGGTTCATTTTCTCAGAGACTTCTATACAATCAGAATTATTTTTGCAACCAGAGGAGTCGCCTCCTGCTGGCTGTTGGAAAGAATGCAGGTTGAGAGCACTTCCGCATTGGCTTCACTTTTCAGACGCAGAGGAAGCCCACTGGTTTAGACCATGGTTTGGAATGATTTGAAATTCTGACCTGATGGTGGCGCTAAATTTAAGTGAGGAGATCACCAAAGTCATTAGGATTCATCCTCTACCATGATGGTATGTACAAAATCTCATGGCGATCCACCCAATAGTTGTGTCATATATGGATTAAAGTGTTGAACCGACAGACCAACACCGCCATCCTTAGATCCTCACTGCTAACACAAAGCTACACAAGCTTTTACACAACAAAAAATATACATAAAGCTCTTTATTTGAGATTGTAAAATCCTTAATCTACAGGTTTGATTTTGTATGTAACAACAACACAACACCTCCGATAATCATTCAGGTGAGTGTGGTGAGGAGGACAGAGACTCATTAGTATGTGTGGAGGGTGATACCTGATGTTGTGACGGACACCGCTTCTGTTTCCCTCCTCCTCCTGATGTCACTCCGGGACTGGTATGCACAGGAGACGTTAGTCTGCCTGGGGGGTGGACGACACAAGACAGAGAGAACAAACGTTAGAAACTCACAATATTGTGATGGCGCTCCCGCCCACAATAACCCACAATAACACACATAAACATGTAGACATTTAATACATTTCACTAAAGTCGATAAACGCAAGCGAGGCATATTTGCAAACACAGCAGCTTACGTTTAGCCTCAGTACGGTGCATATTTTGCCACATCTTAATTTTTCTTCATTAATACATATTTTCACCGGAGAGAATATTCGATGAGGAAAGGTGCTGGGGTGCATGTGGCTGAGTCACTGCAGAGTTCACATAAACAAATTACACCTGCTCTATGCCTCCTGTGTCATATGTCAGGAGCCCTGAAATAGGAAAAGCCCCCCCACCACCGGCTTAATAGCCCTGACTTCAGAGATGTAAAGTTAAGGTCAAGGTCCGTTCCATCACTGGGGAGGGGGGGGGGTCAGCTCAAGCTGATGTGGTGGATGCAGTGTGTATGTTTGTGCATGGGAGGGAGGAAGGGGACAGATTGAGTGAAAGAGAGAGAGGAGAGTGTGAGGGGGTTACAATAAGATACGATAGAAGAGTTTAGATTAAATCTTGCACAATCTGCTTGTTACACACAACTAGACAGAGAGGATTTAAAGAACAATATGGCATGCTGTTTGAAAATGCCAATAAACGTATTACTTGTAAAAATGGATTCATGACAAATTGCAAAACAACATACAGAAGGGAGCTCCTTGTTAACCAGCGAGGCTCATCTTGGACTGCAGGCTACATAAAGCTCACAACCCTAACAGGCATGTGCTACAATAAGGCCCCGTCAGGGCAGCCTTTTAACAGGCGGCGTGTTCCATGACCTCAACACCCATAAATCACATGACGGGTGTGCAGGCGCGGGGTGTCGAGAGCTGCGCGGGGCATGCTTTGAGCGAAGTCTCTATGTTGTATAATCAATAGATATAAAAATAAATGGCCTGACCGTTATTCTCTCCCTGCTACCCCTCGCTAATAAAATCCCAGTAATGCATATTTCATTTACTTTTATACTTATTGATTACCTGTACTCCAGTTAGTAAATCACGCGCCTATCGATCCCTCAATCGTACCTCTGTCGGACAGCACATAACCAGCCATTTGCGCCCCTGATAAAGAGCTCAGGCATTGAACTCCCCACAGTAAATCTTTGCAAACTAACTTTTTAATTCCAAAATCGATCCCCGTTTAAACGTCGCATTATTTCACGAGGCACGCCTGCGGTATTAAAAGTAATACCCTGATGCATTTGGTCTTAATGTGTGGAGGTCCATCCCTCCATCTCCTCCCTCATTACACCGAGGCCGAGGCACTTCGGGGCCCCCGCAGCCTGGAGGGAGGCGAGGGCCCTCCCCTGCTGCCGAGAGCTGAGAGGCAGAGCTGCTACGGGGCCACCGGGAGCCCACTGAGACACTCAGCACAATGCTAATCAAACATGAGAATACCATCAGCTGGCTCATTAACCAAGGCAAAACACCACCATTCATCTCAGAGCAGAACCCAAAAAGGCATTTAATAAGCATGTTACATGGCTCCGTGTAAAACTGAGAGAAGTGGTAAAAAATGCACAATGCTGTTTTTTATTATTTAACATCTGTTACTTCATCAGTTTTAACAGCATGACAGATGTTAGCCAGTTGTTTTGTCCCTAAATATACAGAAACTGTGATGAGAAAACAAAGATTGACTTAGAGGCAATGAGCAATGAAAAAACAAGTGATGTGTAATGAAGACGGCCAACAACAACAACAACAACTCAGTTCTATCAAAGACACAAGGACACCGAGGAAAAAGTCTCCAAGATGGATTTTTCAGGTCATATGAGACGCTTTCAGATGCGGTCCCTTAGGGTGCGCAGTAAAACAACACTGACACAGGGTCAATTGTAATTTTGGCACCCACATCCAAAAGCAAATATATCAATTAAAAATAATAAATCAAAAGAGGAGTGAGGAGCTGCAGTTACAAAATGGCCATCTATTTTCATTAGGGTACACGGTGCTTCAGGTGTGAGCAGGATCTCAAGATTAATAGAGGTATTCAAATGAATCAGAAAGGATTAGGGTCTCCAGGGAACATAATCAATAGCTCCAAATCAATAATCAATAGGCCACTCACACCAATATACTAACTGCTGACACCGAGATCTCACAATTAAAATGAAAACTGGGAAGGGAGTGGCGTAAGACTATGATTTATCTCACAGCGCAAGTGTCATTTAGAAATAAATAAGTCAATAGATAAAAGCTGCTGCTGCCTGGCTCAGGTGGGAGGCAGTTATGCATTTTAACGTGGCCGCCGGCCCCGAGCATTACAGCCAAATCCCACAAAGCACCGCGCCCACTCACGCGCCGATACGAGGATAAACAGCATGCAACCTCATACAGCCTTTATCACTTAACATCAAATCTCTGATTGTCGCCGTCAACTCGCGGCAAACAGGAGATGACAGCTTTTATTAATACAGTATCATTTCAACCTGGCCGCAGTACAAGATTAATGCTCGCACTCTGCCCACAGAGAAAACACTTTTCTCTCAAGGGTGTTTGGAAACAAAGAAAAGTCAGATGTATGGGAGCTCGGCGCTAGAAATCGATCACGCGGGTAAGACGCTCGAAAGAAATGAAAATATAGTGAAGTGGGATCAGGAGTGGACCTTTTAAAGTTTGTTAAGAGCAGGCGTGAGCAATTATAGCATTCCTCATTGTCATGCAAAACAATAACTGTAACTGCTGTTGTGTTTGCATGTGAATGTGTGTTTGGGAGGAAGTTAAGGGAAGTAAATGGGTGCCATGCGTGCAGAGCTGGGTCGTAAGGACAGAGCAGAGCCGTCTCACTGGAGAGTGGATTTGAGCAGCTTGGGGAGATAGATTCAGCTTGTGCCGTCCAACGGGACACATCAGAAGCCCCTCTCGTCAATCCCCCCTCTCTCCCTCATTCATTTGGGAGTATGATTTATACTTTTTGAAGTGAAGGGTCTTGAATCCCACTATAAAGGAATTAAGAGGTCTCCCCTGAGTCCGCCATTCAAATGAGAGCATGGCAGGGATATGAGGGCTTTTTAATAGAGAGAAATTAGTATTCACAATGCCTCAAACTGGAATCTGAAGGAACCTTTCAGGTGGAGAAGAAAGGGCCAGTTTAGAAAAGAAAGCCCTAAGAAGTCGGGGGCTTTTCATAGCAGTCGTGTTTTTGCCCCTCATCAAGGAGCGCTGGAGCGCTCTGTGAAATAACCCAAGAGAGAGGGAGGAAGAAGAGCGTGTGTGTGAAACAAAAATTAAGAATGCACCATAAATAGGCAGAGTGGAAACAATACAATGAGGAGTCCCACAGTCTCGAGGCCAACGGGGCTAAGCGGCTTCTCAATAGTCCCCCATGCAGATCCAACAGATCCGGGGATGACTGGGAGCGGTGCGATGCTTTGACAAACATCTTTTGGATAAACCTTTATTTTTCTTTTTTTGAGCAGTCCCAGAAATGTAGGGGATTTGAATCTGCATTACAACTATGTCAACACATAGTATTTCTCTATTTGGGAACGCTGACCTTGAAAACTATTGAATTGAAGTATTGCAGCATCCAACTGTAGCTGTCTATTGTCAGTTCAGCTCAGACTTCAGGCCAGGATTGACATCAACACTAATCTTCTGGTTGGGGTTCTGGGGACCCCAGGCCGTCTTTAACAGCTCGAAATACACACTTTGCATTGTTTTATCACCTTGATACTTCAATACTTAACTAATAATACGAGATATGCTTATAAACATGGTTTCTAAATGATGACATCTTCTGCTTGACATCTCAGACACTTCAGCTGTTGACTGCAGCTTTTTAAGCCCAAATTCCAAGTGAGTTTATTTAAAAAGTACTGTTTGTAACTTCTTACACTTACACTCTTATAAATCATTGCGGGTCGGTGTGTCCCATGCGCGCTCGCGTGTGGCTATGCTGTTCCAACACAAACTACACAAAAGCACCAAAACTGCAAAGTTATATCTAGTGAAGAGCGTCTGGCAAAACAGTGTCAACTAATCCTAAACCAGCCTCCCGACTGCAGCCAGAGGACACGATTAGGGTCATTACTTTTCTACAAATTGGGTTTTAATAAGGTGAAAAGAAAACACATATATAACACATATATACCATATACACATATATAACACATATATATATGAAAAGAAAACACATATATATATATATGAAGAAAAAATGGTTGATTATTATTATTTTTACACATACAGCATTTGATTCTGTGAGAGCCCAAGCAATGAGGAAGTAAAGCCAATGTCAACAAAATGGGTTACGATGGATGTGGACATATATATTGAAATATGTGTATTATATACCACTACAAAGAATATGCATAAAGTAAAAATGTAAAAATCCTCCAATAGTGTATTTGCTACATGAAACATGAATTCACTCAGTTATGCAGTAAAACATGTCAAACAATTAACTCCTGTAAAGTCACAGAGTCTCTGAGGCTTCATCTTAACAAAGATTACTCTAGTTAACAGCGACCTATGCTCCCTTGACTGATTCATTTAGTTGGCCATAGACTTGTCCATCAATATATTGAGCTTTGATCGAAAACACTGAATCATGTCTCTGATAGGCCCTTGAGAGGCTGATGTATTTAACCAAGATGTGGCATCAAATACCTGTTTCTGCAGACTGAGGAGGAGCTTCTGAGATGGGAGCTCTCTGACACCATGTCAATAGGACACACTGGTAATGGGCACAAGGGGTTCCACTGGAAATTGAAAGTATCAATAACATTTAGATTTTTTGCAATTTCACCATTAAAGTGTGAACAAACTGGGGTCAAAAAGATGATAAAACTTGGAAAAGACTGTAACATACCTGGCTTCGGTCTCGTTTTCCAACAGGAGGCAGCCAAAAGCTAAAAGGAGACAACAAAGTATAATCACTAGGTGCAAAATGATGATGGACTTAAAATCATTTAAAAGGAGTTTTAACCAGTATATCTTACTCTCTCTGGTAAGGATCTTGGGAGAAGTGTCTCAGCCTCTCTACAAACACTGGCATGCCGTTGCCCTGAAAAACACAAATCAAAGATACACAGTAAGAAACAAAGACCATAAAAACAGGCTTCTACTGAAGAGGAAGATGATTTAACCTTGCTGGGAAGCCGCCTCCTGTCCTTCCTGATGCAGCAGGCGGCAGAGCCAGGCACTCGCTTCAGACGGGAATGATACCGATACCCTGCAACGGCAACAAGAACATTTATCTTCCTGTGTTGCAAAAATGATCAGAAAACATCATTAATGTTAATAAGAATTTGTGTCTAAATCATCGGCCAGTACCTCTCTGAGAGGGCCGTGCAGGCTGCAGGAAGGTGGGCGGGGGGCGGTTATCCTCGAGGGAGAGCTGGTTGTCCGAGTCCCAGCTGGGCAGCAGGCCGGCCACACCCGACCCGACTCCACAGTCCCCCTCGAAGAACCAGTCACTCTGCTCGTCATCGCCTGCACCCAGGGACAGGGAGGATGATGCATTGGTTAGCATTTCGCTGCTGCGTATTTCTACAAAGGTAGTACTATTGCAGTCATCATTAAAATGCTGAAGTCAAAAGCGTTGTAGGATGTGCACTTTTAACTACAGTACTGTTTGAGGATAATGTTGGAAATAAATATTGGAACTTTGGACTCATAAGGCAATTGAGTGGTTACAAAACACTTGCATGATTGGAGAAATGTAATTAACATTAAAGTCAGGCATTTTTGAGTCATATGTAGTTTGGGAGAAGCTAAGTTGCTGTATGTTTGGTGGTCTACAAACTCCAGTGGCGCTTTGACTGACACGTGGTTGCATCGATAATGACTGAAATTTCATTTTAGGGTAAACCGCTCCTTTAACTACACACTACCAACCAGACAACACCAGTCTCGTCCCCCGACGGCGAGCTCTTCTCAGACCTGTCAGTCAGCAAAGAACACGCAGGAACCATGCCTCTCACAGTCAAGGTGTAGTGACAACTGTTAAATCAGAGGCCGCCTGGCCCCACCACGGCTAATGAGATTAGCAAAGGCTTCAGCGCTCATTAACACGACATGACAACGTCTTATTAGAGTCGCCTGGGTGCCCAGCAACCAGCCCATTGTATCGAAACCTCCCTCTCTAGCCCCAGCATTCCCTGGCAGTCGAGCAGGTTATTGTCCAAATCTGACAAATCGTCATCTTCCTTTCCGCGATCAAGAGCGCTTCATCTGTGAGCTCCAAATGCTCAAATCAAGTGTGGTTTACTTACCAGTTTGAACCACATTAAGTGATGAAGCTGTTTAATAGTTCTCACCGTATGTTAAAAGTATTATTTTTTTGAATACCTTGTCTTCCCTCATCGTTGGTGAACAGGCCGGGGTCACTGCTGCATGTGCTGCTGGTTTCCCTGCAAAGAAAAGAAGAAAAACATCAAATGATCGCCACTGACCTGTTTCTTTGATATCAATGACATTTGAGGATGAAGAACTCTGTTTTGATTTGTCATCTCAAACCTGATGGGTTATTTAGGTCAGACAATGTTATAGCATCTGAAAAGTGAACAATGCGAATCAAAAATTTACATGCCCCTGTGATGTCAATATTTAACATGTAACATTCAGTAATAAAAATAATGGAGAAGTCCGGAGCTAGAGGTCGACATAAATGGAAATGACACAAAAAGACAGAGCGTGCCGTGTTCTCCCTTGTTGCGATAGCAAACACAAAGGCATGAGGAGAGGCTCTGATCGAAGCCACTGAGTGACATGCACAATCTAATTGAATATCCTCCGCTGTCAGCTCCAATCTAATCTGGCCCGCGTTGTGGAGGATGACAGGAGAGCGAAACACATTCCCCTGCCCGCCCCTCCCTCTGGGTGTGCCCCACACACAGAGCGGCCCACAGACGTGCCGCTTCCACACAACAACTGGCCAACATCTGCTGCGTGGGCTGCCACTGCTCGCATGCCTAGACCACTCCGTCGCTGCTCCTCTCCACAGCCCCGGGGCGACCCCTGTTACATTGCCTCCGCATCCTCTGTGTCCCCTCTGCTACCCCGGACCACCCTGGGTTTCTCTGCCGTTCTCACACCTCAGCCACCTTGAACTGGGACCTCCAGACACTCCAAGGTCATGAAGGGGGATCAGGGGAGGGGTGGAGGTGACGAAGACGGAGGGACAAAAACAGGATTTCCTCTCTCTGAAAGTAAACTGTCACAATGCTGTCATTGCTCATTTCTAACAAGCACATGTAGCTATATATAAATTGTATTTATAAATGTTTTTCTATTTCCTAAAGCCTTTTTCTGAATACCAGTTAGCTTAAAGGACCATAAATGCTCACTAATGTGTATTGATCCGCAGATGAAAATAGTCTCCAACAAAAGCACAATTTACTTTGAGTAACATTTGCTAAAGATTACAGTGTCCAGCTGTTTTGGGCAATCACTTAGCCTTTTTTTTTTTTTTTTTAAATAAAGGGGACATATCATAAAGAACTCACTTTTTCAGTGCTTGTGCACATAGATTTGGGTATCTGGGGTGCCTACCAACCCACAAACTGTGAAATAAGACAACCCAGTCAGTTTTTCTTGTGGGCTGCCTAGATCAGAAAACATGTGATTCAGATTTGGCTCCCCTTCCTATGTCACATGCAGGCTCATTATAATATATTGCCCACGGCTTGAGAACTACCTTTGCAAAGGTGCACCGTATTTTTCGCACAGGCCAATCAGAGTAGACTGGGCTTTTTTGGGAAGGGTGTCTTAAAGAGGCAGGCGCTAAAACGGAGCATTTCAGACACAGAGGGTGAATACAGGTATATTCAGACAGACAGTATGAGAAAAATAATGTGTTTTTTTGAACATTAAAGCATATAAACATGTTCTAGTAGACACCCAAAATACAAGTATGAACCTGAGAATGTGCACGATACGTCCCCTTTAAACAATATTTAATTTCACTTTCTGCACATCTATCAACATTTCTGTAAATGTGTCAAACAGCTAATGTTCAACTCTAGACATTTTAAATGTTTATATATTATATATATTGACACGTTTTTTTGAAGATTTCTGTCTTTTGTTTTAGGTACAAATGGCAACAATTGTGTGACATTTGTAGACCATAAGAAAGATAATAATAACAATAATGCCAGCTGTATCCTTTAAATTAAGCTAATCTCCACTCAAACTACTTAATGAAAGGGGGGGGGGCCTGGTGCTCTTGATTGCCTTGCATTTTGCTTCCTGATTTTTATCGCTGACCTTGCTTATAGGAGAAAGCTGGAGGGTCAGATATGCGCTGATACCGTGCTTCGCCATATTGCAGAGGCCTGCAAGTGACGGCAGGATCAGAAAAACGTCCGTCCAGCCTGCGCGTCTGTCTTCCTGGCCAGATGGTCCTGCATCATCTCCCCTCACATCCCCAAGAAGCAGATGTGAGAGGGAGCAGGCCTCTCCGGGGAATCTGGAGGATGTCTGGCCTAGCTATGCGGTCCTGTACCGTCCCTCCACCCTCGTCCCACCCCTTCAGCCCTCTCTCCAGACTCATTCCCCAGGCCTCTGCTCAGCTGTACCCCACCTCTGGACACATCGGCTGGCATCTGGAGCCCACAACACTCCAACATCAGTAGAGGACACAGCCACAAGCTCCACAAAAACAACCATTTTGGATTTCATGCTTCATTCCACAACCTTTCTTAGAAATTAGTGATGATTAACTAATGCCGGCAGCGTGGCGTCTTCTTACCATTTTCCAAGTAAAAAAAATGTGTTGTGCTTCTTATTGGAGGGATTTTGTTCAAAGTTTGAAAAGAATCACAGGTATAAACAATTAATTAGAGACACCCATTAAGTATTTATCCGTATTAAAGGTGTAATGTGATGTCGCTTGGAGCAGCACAGGGCCGATGTGAGACCGTTTCCATTAAGTACTGCCTAATTAATGCCATGAATAATTGAGACCCCCATTTTTCTTGGGACCAAAAGAAACACCTCTTCTTTCTTCAGCAGTGACCTTTGTCAAGAAAAGTTGACAAACATTTTGGGCAAACTTTGGCTTTGGCTCTGACACAGAATAGCACTTCCCCCAGTCATAAGATATTCTACTGTGGATTAGGTGCTACACAAAACAAATAAGTCTTAATTACATAAAATACCATATGTCCATGGTGGAACAAAGGCAAGGGCAAAAACAAAAAGTGCACTCCAGTGTTTTAGAGCTGAACTTAAGTCCCCCACATGGCCCTATTGTCTCTATACAAGCCAAAGAGGTGAAGCAAAACACAGTATCCAGATGAGCACTAATCATTAGGATATAATCCTCAACTCCTGGGAGAGGCAGACCAGTTTGCACAGAGATTACAGGCTAGCCGCCATTTATTGAGCCCGGGCTCATTCTGCAGAGGAATAAAGAAGAGGCAGAGACGGAGGGGGGCAAAGCGCTGATAACAATGGATCTGTGGGCTCTTCAAACAAGCCGCCCCAACCCAAATCCATGCCCTCTTCCATGGGTGTCTGATTATAAGGTTATCCCACCATCCCTGAGCTGCAGTAATTGGATTAGTCTCAGAGATTTATGAAAATTAACTTCGGCAAATGCTGCACTGCTTTCCCGAAAAACTCCTCATAGAGTTTTCAAAATATGAATTACAGCACGATAAAGTCGCGTCGTGAGAAAAGCACGCACAATGGCTTTGTTATTTTTTCTGGTAGTAGCAGTAGCAGCTCACAGCTGGAGACGGAGGCTCAGCCCGGGACAGCGTCTACCCACAGGTGAGGCCTGCTTGCTGGGCCAGCCTGGGTGCCAGGTGGCCTCACTGCCAGCAGGCTGGGCCAGGTCTAATCAAGGATGTGGAGCCCAACTGGAGCTGCCAACATCTGCTCCCCTTGAACTTGGGTGGCTGAAGGCAAAGCTCTGCTCAGTATGCACATAAGAGGAGTGACCTTGAGGAGAGGCACGTTTTAACAGACCAGACACTCCATATGAAAAAGGTTAATGGAATGAATGGAGACCAAAGAAATCAGACTGCTTCAAAAGACATTTCAACAATGGCATCTGTGTCTGACACTAAATGGACCGTACACTCCCGGAGTATAAATATTGTTGTTGTACCACTGTCAACCCCTCATCGCTGCTGCCGTTTGTTCGTATCCTTTGCCTCCGCCGCAGCTTATCCATTAGATTGTTGAGCCCTCAGTACAGTGTGGCAGTCTACTGAGCAGCAATCAAGAGCGTTGGCGTTGTGTAAGTGAGAAATGATTGACAGCGTGCCACGGTGTTCCCATTTATTTCTTCTCCGGAGCTGTTTTCTGTCAGAACGGCTATTGATTTTTCCATAAAGTAAGAAAACAAGTGCCGTTTAGGGGCTAGGGAGGTCAGCAGAAATTAAACCAGAAGATGTAAAGCCTTCTGTCTGTACCATTACTGGTTACCTCAAATGTCTTCTTCTCACACGTTTTATATGATCAACAGATAATGAGATCAGTAAAGGAAATACATTGTGCAGGAGCATGACGAGGCAGTGAGAATGTGGACTCCCAGGCTTAAAACGCTATGGTACTGAATGTAGTTGTAATGACACACAACTGAACTGCACTGCCCACCATTTCTGTCTATTTATCAGTTAATTAATACATGTGGACCATGTGAGGTATTTAACGCTTCATTTTAAGTATGATCACTCTTAAAGGTTAAAGGTTTTGCTGTAAAATGATTCTGGTTATTCTATGACAATGGTATATATACCAGTAGAACTGAAACAATTAGACAATAAATCAATAAATCCATTGAGAGAAATTTAATCTGCAACTACTTTGAGAATTGATTAATAGTTTATGTAATTTTTCCATGCAGAAATGGCAAACATTTGCTGATTTCAGCTTCTCAAATACATTTTTTAGCCACACTAGCAGCATGGCTCTGGGGATGTCAATGTCTGTCTGTCAGTCAGTCAGTCAGTCCACTACCTTGAGCCAGACTGAAATATCTCAACAACTATTAAATGGATTGCTATGACATTTTGTACAGACATTCATGGTTCCCAGAGGTTGAATCCTAATAACTCTTGTGATCCACTGACTTTTCCTCTAGCGCCACCAACCAAATTTCCCACTTTTCCTGTGAAATATCTCCGTATCTGCTGGATGGATTGGCACAACATTAGTAGTATTTGGTATTATATCATTGTAGCCTTTTTATGTCTTATTTAAAGTGCTTTAGAATAGAGTGGTACAGGAATGAGTCCTAAAACCCAGAAATGAGTTAGCATGGGTTTCTTGAATGGGTTTTTAGTTAAATGCTTGAAATAAGGTATGTGGTTAACACAAGCTTAAGAGATTTTAACATTTTGTTCTAAGATATAAAATACGCCTTAAAAAAGAGTAGCTAAATGAGACTACTAAACGTCATCACGCCCACTCATCCACCTTTACAGCCTTGTTGTGTATACTCGCCCTCATGCGACCGTGGTGTAGTTCGTTTATAGCCTAACGTTAGCTTTTTACTTCTGATGATTGCATTCACACTTCAAAAAACACAAAAGTGGTGTTCATTTGTGGAGATTATCTGACGGGAAAAAGTGTATGTATCATAAAAAATTGTTTGTCACAGAGCTTATTTTCTACAATAATCTAAAACCCAATTTGCTTTTTGTCGAGGGAACCCGTGCGATTCTAACTTCTGGGTTGGCAGCCTACAAAAATACGTCATCTCTGCAGCACTCTATAGAAGTACGTTATTGTTGAAAGGTGCTACACAAAAAAAATTTGCCTTGTAAATTGAATATATTTGGGTTTCGGACTGCTTGTTTGACAAAATAAGACATTAGCTTTAACTCAAGGAAATTACAATTTCCTGATGTTCAAAAGACCAAATGATTATAAAAAAATAACGGATTAATCAAGCTCTTTATACCAGAAGAACACTGGGACATGGTGACAGCTTTATGTAATTGTTAGTAATTTTGGGACAAAAACACAGTCACAGTTAGCCTTTTTGATTCCACAGTATACTGCTATCTTTGTTTCACTGTAATAATATAATGGCCCTCTCTGCTGCCAGTTACAGCCACATTTAGTTTTGCTAAATAAAATGCACACAAGAGGGTGCACTCTGGGACACTGGGACAGCCCGAGCTTTAATTACCCAGCCCAAGAAAGGAATTCATTTCAAAACAAATCAATACCACACCAAGTCACTTATTTATTTGTGACAATATTTCTCGAAAGGAAATAATGAGCTGGCAGATGCCCGGAGGCATAACTATCAAAGATCCCTCCCTGGTGATCATTTCAGCTATAGGAGATGAAGATGAAGAGACTCTATCATTCATTTTTAATGTCAACTCAATACTTTAAAGTGGAGCGGTATGATTGTGATACTTTTTTTTTGGTTTAGTTGAGGACATGCTGAATATTGACAAGTGGCTCGATGAAGACAGGCAGTATAGATCATCTTAAATGTCGCCTTGTTTAATTGCTCCTGTCTGATAGTAGTTATGCCCGTGACTTTTATGTTATGGGTTTAACTGCCTTGGTAACTTTCCATTTAAAGGGTAAAAAGGGCTTTTAGAGTTTTGAGCTCCTTTTTCAGAATGGTTTTAATCCTGACTTTTTAAACAATGACAGGGTTAACATTTGGCTCGTTGCAATGCTGTAAATTAAATGTAGAGTTTTTAAAAATGGAACTTTTTCTTAACAAATAACGAACCTAAAAGCTTTTTATATAATCCCAAATGTGGGATGGATCTTTTCCTATGAGGCCCAACATCATTGTAATGAATGAAGGATTAGGTTTGACTCTAACAGAAAAACAAAAAGAGGAAGACAATACAAATATCCTCATACATTACCCCTCAGACATGTTCTCATCTGCTGCATCTCTGTGTTCCTTGGCCATCTTTCTCTTCCAGCACTCCTTTCCCATCAGCCTGGCTCCTTCGGTCTGTCGGTCTGCTCCCACCCAACCACCAGACCTCTTCTTGGATCCTGACAGCTGCTGCATCCTAGACGGCCTGTGTCTCCGTTTTCCATCTACACCAGAAACCTTTAACTTCCGCTGCAACCTAACTGTGACGTCTGAGGTCATACGTTTGACCTTCCTCCGCCTCCTGAGATGCCGTCTTGGATTATTGTCGGTGAAGGAGTCGGACTCTGGCCAGGAGGGCTGCCTAGTCCTGACCGGGCCTCTCATGACGGAGCGCCATCGGTTTGTTGAAGTCATGTCGTCAGAGTCACTGCAGTTGGCCACAGAGGCAGCGATGGTTGAGGAAGGGTTCTGCCTGTATCCTTTAGTCTCGTCCAAGCTGGACTCCGAGGCCTCAATCCAGCATCGCCTGTGTTCCAGCGGATAGAGAGAGGATTCACGATAGCGCTTGCGGTCTCTGCGACGGCGGATTTGCCGGCGTCGGTGCAGGGGACTCAGAACCATTTCCTCCCACAGCTCCCCCAGCTTGCTTTGCTCTGAGGTCTGCTCCAGAGCAGCCACCAGGTCCTGCACCAGCTCATCCATCATGGTGCTGGAAACCAAAGATACAACAGAGTAAACCTTTTAGTCTGGCATACAACAGCCATGAAAATAAACAAAAGCTGAATGTGAAGCCAATGCTGAAGTGCTTCAAAATGCAGCTCTTCTGGTGACCACTATTTTCTGGCTCTAAGAAAGAAATCACGGTGTATAACTCCCCATGTCTCTCTAGAAATACAAGCTCAACATCAATATCTTTTTATACAATAACGTAGGGTCACAGCAGCTAATTTCACTTCATATAATCTGTGACGTTGTGGCAGTGTTGCTTGGGGCCAAATTCACTTGATAGACACGTGTCTCAGCCTATTACACTCTGTTGTGATGGTTAAGACGAGCAAATTTGGGATTCTCACTCCGCAATGGGTAAGATGGTAAAACTCTAAGGCCAGAAAAGTACCATACATAACACACACATAAATACGCTATGTATTGTTTAAACATGGTTATATGAGCAAGTGGACCATCAATAGTGATAACAGAGGTTGAAAAATGACAAATATTTGTTGGGGATATGACATTATACACCATGAGACAATGTACAGTTCTCTACCGTTTCTACCATGATTGCTATCGCTTTAATATTTCTAGGTGTATTGGGTCATTGTGAGCAAAGTTACAAATCAACGGGCAAGACTGTTTTATTGTAGTATTGGATTTTAATATGGTTTTTGTATCAATGAGATGAATTATCTTGATTTATCAGGTATTTGATATGCTTGTTGCGCCAAAAACTCATATTTATGTCTGGTTATTTTGACCATTAACCATTTTTAATGTGAGTATCCAGAAAATGTTAGTCTTATATTCAGGGCTGCCCCCTCTTAGTCGACAAATTGGTCGTTTTGGGTCTTCTTTAGTCGATTAGTAATTTTTTCATACTGAATGACTTATTTCCAAGAAACTTATGGTCACATCTCTGGTAAAGACAAGATTTAAAATGGTGGTTTTGCATGATTCTTTGTGGAGAAACTCAGTTTGACAGATCTGACTATTAAATCAACTAATTGGTTAGTCGACAAAGTCGTATTAGTGTTAGTCGACGAAGAATTTCTTTAGTCGAGGACAGCCTAATCACATTATTATCAATACTGTAACATAACATTACATATACCCACTTCTACCCATTATTGAAAGCTATCTATAATTGTTGTGCAATTGACAATGGGAAATGTGTCATCTGTGCTTCTTCCACAGTGGTCTGTTCTCCATATAATTGTTGAGCACTGATTATAACACGGCACATCTAACAAGGAGCTCTTGTTATTGAGATCTAATGTGACCATTGGGGTTGACAAATGTCCTGCTATCATCTCCAGCTGTGGTGATAATCTCTCAACTAACAATGATGAGCTCATCATTCCAAAAGTCCGTACTGTCTTTGGCCATAATCCCTTTCATTTTGCCGCTGCAAATGACTTGAACTCACTACAAAACACACACAAACTCACAGCTCTCACATCTCTCAACATGTTCAAACAAAAGCTGCAACAAGTCATAGTTGACTGCTGTACTTGCTGACCAGCCCTCACTTCTCTCTCTCTCTCTTCCATTACAATTTTACAAAGAACATCCAGTAATCCACCTTTTTTTGTACATAGTGTTTATTAATTTCTGACCTATTTATTTACCTATGCTATTTTTAGCCATTTTCTCATGTCTTTTCATGGCATACTGTATGTTTGTCATACTGTACTGTGTCTGTGCTGTTTGTGTCACTTGTGTGGACTGTGTTTTTATACTCTTGCTGCTGCCTCTTGGCCAGGTCATCATTGTAAATGGGAAATTCGTTCTCAATTGATTTTACCTGGTTAAATAAAGGTCAAATAAATAAAATAAATAAATAATCCCAAGGTACGTCTCCAGTAAAATATACCCTGGCTAATTTGTGTCTTTAAATCTGTCAGAATAACATTGTGGAGGACCATCCACACTGTGAAACTTTAATCCTCCCCTTGTGTGATTGCTAATGGGTGCTAGCTTGTTTGAGCAGCAGCAGCTATAAAAACACTCACAGTGTCTTCATAACTCACGTTAGCTGAAAAAAAAGCGACTAGGAAGCTGTACAACATTATAGTGCAGCAAAACAACAGCAGTAGCAGAGGTAGGCTGGGCTGTCTGCTCTGTGCAGACTGTGTTACATAACAACATGTGAGCTCAGCACAAGGACAGCCTGAACAGCCTGAACAGACACACATCTCCTTTCTTCTGTTATAGCAGACAGCCAAACACACCGTTTAACAGCGTTTAACATCTAGTAACCGTGTCACAATGTGACTCGTGATGTTATGTAACAATAGACAGAGAGTTCACTGTGTTTGAGCACTCACCAGTCGCAGCTTGTCTTGTTTTGTTTTTCTGCACAGCTGTGAGAAATCAGACGCACTTCCGCCCTGCTGCTGCTCAGCCAATCAGGTGTCTCCAACCTCGCTCTGACGTCACACCGCCACACCAACACTGTGTTCATGCAGATAAGATGAGGAGCAAAAACAGTCCGTCAGCCTGCATGCTGTGCTGCAGATAACACATTGAACTTTACCACATATTCACCATGACACTCCAATGACAAGCTGACAATTTTTTTTTGTTTTTCTTTTCTTTTCCTTTCAAGATTAAAGATTTTTATTTGCCATTTGCACCTATATATAAGTACATTGGAATTCTTAGCAGTTTACACCGAGTCAGCTTTAAGAAAAGAAAAAAGGTAGAAAAGGCACAAGGTAATTACAGTACAAAATAAGTAGCACATTCAACTCAACACAATAAATAAATAAATTATTAAAATATAAAACGCCCTCAGTGTAGTCAATAAATAAACTAAACTACCCTCTGCATAGCAACGATACCCCAGAATACAAATACACAGTATATATATATGCTCCATGAACACGTTAAAAGAACTTGTAACTCTCAAAATATTTAAAAAAAGAAATAATTAATATATTTCAGACAGTTACACAGTGGAAGGCAGCATATTGCACAGCATTTCAGTCCATTCAGTTCAGGTGTTTCTGTGTGTCAGTAATGGTATGGAGGTGAGGTGTGGGGTATTTGTGTCCCTCTTTAACGTCCTTTGCCACCACTCTGATTATAGCTGGGAAGAAGCTGTTGTGAAACCAGAGGTGCTCTGTGATTGGAGATGCTCTCTGGCCTGTGGTGCCTCAGGTTGTGTCCTGATTCCCTCCACCTGAACAGAGAGTGAGCTGGGTGGTTTCACTACTTATGTTCGTTGTATTTGCTTGTCTCCATTTTTGTTTGCCCTTAGTTCCTAGTATTGTCTGTTTTTGTTGATATATATCAAAAATGAGGCATGATACACACCCCACAGAAGTTTGTATCACTGACATGCACATGCTTCTTAATAAAAAATATTTGAAACACAAGCTGACAAATTACTGGTGCGAACTATTTTCATATTCCCTGTATTACTTCAGTTTTCATATTATGTGTCTGTGATAATAGAAAATATATTGATCCTTCATTGTTGTGTATTATTACTTTATTCCTATAGTAGGCTATACAAAAATCTATATGTTCCTGTATATAGTATTTAAACTATAGGGCTGTAGCTAGGATTGTAGAAATACTAGAGTCACTAGTCAAAGCCCCCCAACTCCCCAAAAAGAAAGTCTTATATTTATTTATTTATTTATTTATAGCCTATGCATTTTTCATAGTTAGATGTTCATGTATTTTTTCTGTAAGTCTGATCTAAAATGAACAATTATTTCAAAGAAAATTCCTCCGAAAAAAACAACCAAACTCAACACAGCTAATTAAAATAACTGTCTCAGACCTTTGTATCTATTTTCCATATAATTAGTACCAAATTAAAAGAGTCTTTCCAGGAAACTTCCTAGGAAATTTTAAGGAAATTATGGACCTGTAAAATGAAATTACGTTTCCCCAAAGATGTAATTTTTTTCTTTGTGTAACTTATCACGTCTAGTGTTTGTTGTGGCTGCTGTCATTGAGGTGGTGTTTCAACTCTGCAGTGATAAAGGCTGAGTTTATTGTGCATTATATCGTTAGTTGAAACATGTACAATACTCATTACAATATAATACAGTGCAACACATTATAAATTCCCACACAAACAAAGACCTCAAAAGGAGGGAGTGCGGGTCCACCATTAATCACAGGGTTGGCGGTTTGATGCCCAGCTTCCCCCGTTCACATGTCGAAGTGTCCTTGAGCAAGACACTGAAGCCCAATTAACCCAACCCTAAAGGTTAGGCCATAGCATTGCACGGCACCTCCGCTGCCATCGATGTGTATGTGAATTGTAAAGCGCCGTGGATAACCATTTACATCAGAAATTGTAGTTGAATCAAACTTTCAATGCGTTTCAATGGAAATCAAACAGAGTAGGATTTAACATCCTCTTGATAAATGTACATGTATGTAACATTTTGTTAATTTCTTCAAACAAAATCCCAACCATGTTACGTTTGTAGATTACAGTAATTCTATTACTTCTGCACCTTTTAAAACAATAGTGTACTAATAAGTGTTTTATGATGTGTGACAACACTCAGTAATGAAGAATTGTCTCTCAAAGCCAGTGTGTTGCTGAATGAAGCAACAAAAAAAAAGTAATTTACCACTTCTTTCATCTCTCAGATGAAGGCAGCCCAAATAATAAAAAAATAAAAGTCTGTGAAAATGAGTACAAAAGCCATTTAATCTCTCTCATCTTCCTCTTAATAACTGCAAATTTCCCCTTGGGCCCATGGGAGAGGGCCTCTCTGTGCCGCTGCCACCTTATCTGTCGCCTCCATATTTCAGCGTGCTGAGCGGCTCCCTCAGTACCCAGCCCCCGGCCTCCTCTCGCCGGGGCCTGTGGGGAAGCTGGGCTCCTGGGCCCACCATTGTTCTGGCCTGGGAGGAAAGTCCGGAGAGAGTCCTGAAAGCTGGAGAGTGGGAATATAAAAAAAAAAAAAAAAACTTGAGCCACTACTTCATTAAGCGGCAGCCTTTCACAAGCAAACATATCAGAAACAGCCCCCTTTCAGAGGCAGTAATTAGCAATTTGGAAACCTTGCCCCCTCAGGATATACAGTTTCAATTTAGTCAGCAGCTTTAGATTCTTAGGCACTTAATATTCATTGTTTCTGCCATCTTCCCAATTTCTCGACGTACATTGTCTAGTCTTTCACTGGCGATAAAGTGTTTTATCTTTCATGTAATTCTTCCTTTCAATGAGCCCTCTGCAAGAGAAGTTAATTTTTATAAATAATTTTCAAAGGGATTTGCAGAGAATGTGAGGGATATGATAGCAAAGTGCTCTTCAGGAAGTGCCAGGCTGAATATCATATGGAGCTTGTGCTTGATTGATTAAGTCTGGCTGTAAATAGTGTTCGGGAAAAGTTCCTGCAACTTACTGGGGAGTTATATTGCCGAGAAAACCTCTGCAACTGATGACATGGATCGAAAAGTAAAGGATATAGAAGTTTAAATGATAATATTTCATAAAAGGACATCCAGATATACCAGCACAGATAAAAAATAACTCAAGATTTGTAGCTTGACATTGGCTCTTTGCGATGATATTACTTGTATTCCACAATTAACGACTTACGAGTACTGTTATCATTAAATATTTGCCTGCGCTTGTATTGGCATGGCAAACCCTTTGCATGGATTTAAATGTTTGCAAACTGCTTATGAAGCCAAACCACATATTGTACCTCAGGGGGGCAAGACTGACACTTATCTTTGCCACCATGGAGCCTTTGTTTCAAAATGCTACCACTTCCATTCATTTCCAATCAGCATTGTCTAATAGAAATAATTGATTTTTGCCTCTTCTCCACAAATGAAAAACGTTTGTGATTAAACATTTTGTCTCCAAATCTAAATTCCAAGATCCCCATCAACACTTGAGAAAAATAGGCAACTCATTAAAGCAAAAAAAAAAAAAAGAAGTAGCTAAGACGTGAAAAGAGGAGGCAGGGAATGAAATAATGAATGGAGTCCGAGTGAGCTATCTTTCCCAGGCAGAGCGCCACTAGGGATGCAAACTCTCAGCCACCAGAAATGAGCTACCTATCTGTGAAAAGAGTGACTGCTCCATCCTATTTGATTTGGCTCTCCTATCATCTCTTAAGAAGATGTCAGCCTTGCTTCTTCTATTGCTCTGAGCCTTTATCAACCCGGAGACGATTTCCCTGCAAAAAAAAAGAGGAGGGGGAGACGCATTTCAGTGCCTTTCAGAGAGCAACACTAAAGAATAAGTGTTATGCGATAAAAAGGGGGTTGTTAAATAGATCTGTCTATTTGTATGGTAATAATGATCGCTTAAAGACTCGGGGCTCCGTGACTTGTAGAACAAGGAAACAAATCTGTATTCAGGTATTGTGTTAACACGACTCTCCAAACGACCTTGTGAAACTTTCATACAGTAAAAAATGAGTTGGATTCTCCCGTTTTTTCTTTTCTTTGTTTGTGTCATTCTTTTCCCCGTCCTTTTAAAGTGGAGGAGTCCCTGCTCTGAGCAAAGCTGCACATCTAAAACAACTGGAGCTCTTTGCATTTTAAATAATCTTTGTCAGAGTTTTTATTGACAGGTCTAGTACAGATTCTAATTTAGTATTTAATATTCAATTCAGTATATCAGAGTGTCTGGCAGTTATATGTTTGGATGCTTGTGATGTTGTGGGTTTGAATTATTGACCTTTGCTGCGTATCAAAGTGATTACAGTCCATTTTGAATAATATTTGCAGTTGTGGGAGACTTCGATCCTATACTTAAGCAAAAGTAGTGATACCACAACTTATAATATACCCAAGTACATGGAAAAGTCCTGCATTCATATTTTTGCTTGAGTAAAAGTACACAAGTATTAGCAGCAAAATATACTTAAAGTATCAAAAGTAAAAGTACTCATTATGCAGAATGCTCCCTTTCTTAGGTTTATATACAGTATATATCTCATAATTTGATTGTTATTATTGATGCATTCATATGTAAATATCATTTAGTGTTGTAGCAATGAACATTTTTCACCTTTAAAGTAAATAGTAAGTGTAGCAGTAAGATACTGTAAATGTGGAGTAAAACAGCGTACAGCAGCCAAGCGAACTCTGGTGAATGGGGCGCGAAAAATTGTCCAGATATACTACGAGCGATGTCACTCTCTATTACATAGAGAGAGTGATATTGATTAACTGTCAGTTACTGTCAGCGTTGATTTTGACCAATGAAAATAGGTTGGAGGTGTGCGAAATTTAAATTATAACCATAAATTGAGACGGGCGAGCAAGCGCCACGTTGCTTTGCGTGAACGCTGATGCACGGAGCAGGTTAGGACATCTTCATTAGGAAAAACTGAGACACTTGTTCGCATCGCGTCCAGTTAGGAAGAGGTGTTAAAGGGACAGTGTGTAGGATTTGGTGGCATGTAGTGGTGTGGCTGCAGATTGCAACAAACTGAATACCCCTCTGCTCACTCCTCCTTTTCTAAGACTGCTGTAACGTGAGCCACGGAGTGTAAAACCATGGAAACGTCATTCGCCTCGCTCAGAGGCCATCCTTACCATAATAACACTACTTTAGGAGCAACGGAAGTCAGACGGCGGCTGGCGGTACCACAGTTTTGCACTCTGCTGCTCACGTTACCACAGTTTCACAAGCGTGTCGGAGAACTACGGTGGCCTTCAGGTAACGTAAAAACGCGAACGGCTCTTGCTAGAGCCAGTGTGTGGTTTGTCCGTTCTGGACTACTGTAGAAACATGGAGGAGCAACATGGCGGACACTGTGAAGAGGACCCGCTCCCTATGTAGATATGAAGGGCTCACTCTAAACTAACGAAAACACACAGACTCTTAGTTTCAGGTGATTATACACTAATGAAAACATAGTTATGGATATTATATTACATTTCTGCTACTAGATCCCCGAAATGTTACAGACTGTTCCTTTAAGTATTTCTCTCATAAATGTAGTTGAGTAGAAGTATAAAGTGGCATAAAATGGAGATACTCAAAAGTAAAGTGTAAATACCTCTAAATTGTATCTAAGTACAATCCTTAAGTAAATATATATAGTTACTTTAAACAACTGAATATTGGCTAAACCTTTTTGATTAATTACCAGTTCCCCACCATTGTAAGTGTATCCCAGTTTAAACATATAACCATTAAAACCACAGCAATACCTGCTGACTGTCAAAAAGCCAACCCTGAGGTCTCTCATTAGGATTCAAAGGCTCCAGTTATCTGTCCCCAGGTGGAATAATAAGCTATAAACAAAATTATCTGGAAAGCTGGCCCATAAACCTCAGGAGCATTTTTTGTTGTTGTTGTCAAGCAGATCAAACAGTAAGTAGGGGATTGTTTGTTGTTCTGCGTACCTGGAGACTCTCCTGTACATTGTTTCAGATGCATCACTGCCATGGGTGGCCATGTCAACCTGCTCCACAAAGGTGCGTTTGACGTGTCAATTTAGCAGGTGGCAGGTTGAAGCTGAGCCCGCTTAGTTGATCCTTTATCTGCCCTTTTGATATCTGCATGGCGTGTCTGTGTAAACAACAAACAGTTCAGCCCAAAAATGTTGTGTGAATAGTGCGACTGATTCTTCAAGCACAGCACCAGAAGGTTCGAAGTTTATGAGTGAAAAGCCTCCCTGTCACTGATAGTATAATTCTCTCTGTATATTATTTTGGGTGAGTGATGTAGCGGTTTTAAAAGGTTAAGAATATGAAATACGATGTTAAACAGGGAAATCAATGTGTTCTAATTTACCAGAGTTGAACATGAAATCCTCTGATTAGAAAAGGTATGGCAGTTGAAAAAACACCCCTCTTATACAATAAAACTGAAACTGAAAATGTATGTATGAATGTTTTGTTGAGACTGTGACAGAGAGATGGTGATCATTTCTAAACCATAGTTTGTGATGTTATACAGACCTTTTGCATTTCGACGTCATGGAAGGAAAAGTGAGCCATCCTGTCCAAAAGCAGGCTCCTTGAACTGGAACCTGCAGACAGTGAAAGGCATGAATAATCATTAATGTTATTAATTACTGAGCTTTTCCTGCTAATCAATAGTTTTTTTTCAACAGCAGACATTTGCGTTACTAATAACAATAATAACAACAATGGATTCTCGCTATTCAAGTGTCCCAATAAGCCATGCCAGTGTAACAGTAAGCCGGCATGCACAATGCCACGTTTCTGAAAATGAAAATCATGTGTAAAGGGTGGCATCAGTGCTAGTCAACAATTATAAATATACTTTTCTGAGCATTCTGTACAATTCGAATAACAGAGTGGAGGACTGGATGGCTGCTAGCAGACTGTTTGATGGGAGCATGGAGGGCACAACACTCAGCTCACTTGCCAAGAAAATGAACAAATTCAGTGTGGAGCTGCACTGATGTGTGAAAATACTGAAAACATGAAACTTCCGTGCTCATTTTCATGTGAAATTAACAGGACGAGCGATGCAAAGATGCAGCCTGTTACACGACAATGTTAACAGCCCAAGAAAGTGAGACAGAAAACGAACATGTTGTCTTTATCCGTTCTGCCCACTTGTGCAACGTAATGTATGGAATTATTATTAACTGATGTATATGAGGCACAAGAAAACATTTTCATTATGGATCTTTACTAGTTAATAGTGTGAAATGTGACTTAACAAAAAATTATTACCAAACTACAGGCTGTAAATATGAGGGAAACATAAAGATCCACAAATACAAATTCTTTTTGATCAAAAGACGAACACATCAGATCTCATATCTCTAAATTTCCATAATTTCCATAAGAAAAAGCATGAACATTTTGATATATTTAATATATCATTGAACCTTTATGGGCATCTCTAGTGGTCTACGACACATACAGTACCATGCAATCACAATGTCCCTGGTTTGAGACCAGCTGGGGACCTTTGTTACATGTCACACCTCTTGTTCTCTCCACACGCTTCCAGTCTTATTCTACTATCAAACTACAAAATAAAAGCAAGATTTCCACCCCCCAAAAAACAAAAAAAAGTATATGGGAATTAGAAATTAACATTACTATTTATTATGTTTTCAGAGGTCTCTAAATGCTACGGAACGGTAAAATATGAGCAACACCAATCACGTTAAAAAGCACTTATGAGCAGTATTCAAGGGGTAGAGAAAGCGTCCATAAACGTCTCACCACAAATTACAACCGTGTGCATTTTGTGTTAGTCCCTCACAACTCTATAGCTCTCCTACTGCTGCCTACTGCTGAACAGAGGAGGAGGAGGAGGAGGAGGCAGACTACACAGAGCTCTCCAGGCCCGGCGTGGAAAGCACTAGAGGTAGATTGATTAGCCCGCTCAGTTTGGCTGATTAATCAGAGCCTGTTAGGTGGAAACGAGCACCATTTATGGCTGATTATCTTCCCAGAAGGCAAAATCTTAAAGTACAATCCACAGTGGAACTTTTCAACCTCCATTTAAACCCAGCACTTTCCAGCTCCTTATTTCTTTAATGAAAATGCTGCTAACATTTGGTTTCATGAAGTTTCACATTACTGCTGTACGAGTATCGGTCTTAGTGTTTTTCCACATGAATTTGATAATGGCCAACAAGTCAAAGTAGAAGGAAAATTTGTCTTTCTTTCTCTCCGTCAATTCATGCATTAAATTCAGCAAAAATGAACATTTTACCAGACATACTAATTTTAATGGCAGCTAAATAACTTATGGCTTTAAGATATAGCCTGAACCCCTGAATCTTGCTTGAGTGGTAGAAATCATTTATTTATTTTTATTAATTTTGTTCATGTCCTGTTGTTCCCGTCATTTTAACTTTCAACACATTTGTTTTTACCAATATTCATTTTTGAAATACTTAACCCTTTATCTATTACTGTTTTCTGTATAACAGAACAAAAGGAGCTCGGACTTAATCCTGACGTAGAAAAGACATTTCACTGTTTTAGTATTAGCTTAAAAGCCTATTAAACTAATATTAAGGTCATTCTAAGCCTTCCAAAAAGGATTACACGTGAAAACCCACATGTCAATGTCTTTGTTCTGTGATGTGACCATGAAATTTCAAATTCTCTTTTTTTTTTTTAATAGTCTGTTTTCAGGAAAAATTACATTCTCAAGTCTAAAACAAATACTGTTATAATGAAATGAGCTGTAGTGTAAATGAAGGTGAAAACGATTTCAGATATACTCTTATTTTGACTTTATACATTAAAATATTAAATATAAACATCCACAGAGTCAGAATAAAACATAAAAATATGCTTTGAATTCACATATTTTCACATTTCTACATCTTGACCTGTCTTGTGTTCATTTCTCTGTGTTTATGTTTATTATTTTAATTTGTGCTTTAACATTTTAAATGTATTTCCTGTTGAGTGTTCCAGTATGTAAATCATTTTGAATAGCTTTTATGCATTAAAAGTTCTGTTTTAACCTGAAACAACAGTAAATGTCCATCGCTAGAGAATTAATAAGCAACTATTTTGATAATCAATGAATCATTTAAGTCATTTTTCAACAAAAATTCCAATTCGCATTTTCTAGCTTCTCAAATGTGAGGATTTGTATAATTTGTATATAATTGTAAACTGAATGGTTTGGGACTGTTGGTCGACATGTGACGACATTTCCTTGGGCACTAGGAAATTGTGATTATAAATCAAGCAACTAATTAATTAATCAAGAAAATAAGTGACAGATTAATTGATAATGAAAACAATCTTTAGTTTTAGCCCTGGTGCTATACTGTTTCATGAAACTTTCCATAACTGAGTTGACTCAGCAACAACAGCTTCCATCTCGTGCTACACTGAAGAACCAAAACTAAGTGACTAACTACAGGCTCTGTTCCACTAACAGTGAAAGAAAGACTTTATGCAAAGTGTCTGTGACCTTTTACATTGAAGTGAGCTTGATATTATAGTAATGCTGACACTCCCAAATTGGAAAATGAACACCTATCACCCTGGGGACAGTTGCAATCACCCTTTTCATCTTGTACAGTTCATTCTCAATGGAGCTAAACCACAGTGTGACACGGGACTTTAACTCTCCTCTCTATCACTACCACTACAGGGGAAAGAGGCAAAGATTTGCTAACATAAACTAAACTATATTGGGTGTTTGAATTTTTGTTTGATAAGTGTTTTAACTAGTAGTAGTAGTAATTTCTCTCCAAACAAAAGGAAAGGAGGTCTCTGGTGGTACCAGCGTCCTCGTCTCTGTGGTCCACCCTTTAATGTTCACACTACACCTCGTGCTATTGTCCAGCCCTGCAGCCAGAGTGGCCTTCTCTAGCCTGGTCACCCGTTTCCATTTATCTGCTGGGATAACTATAAAAATCTGTCAGGAGCAGGGTGGGGTTTTTTTTCGCTCAGCTCAGCCCAGCTGGCAGATTGAGAGCCCCCTGTAATGCACAAGTCTGTTTTTATTATTCTTGCTGGGGGAACACTATTTCATCAAGTGCATGATTCCACAGAAGAGAGAAGATAGCCCCGGCCCGGCTATATTTCTTCCAATCAAACATTCCAAGGGGAAAAAATGAGTGGGTGCCATCAAATCCCAGAATAATGCTGCCAGATTTTATGTAAAAAGAAGGACTGATGGACAAATACAGGAAGGCAAGACAAGTTTAATGACGTGTGTTCAGGAGCTGAGATTGGAAAACTGACAGAGAAAAGCAGCCTCTTTGCCGGAATATAAATTGTTGTGCGCTGTAAAAAGGCTTTTATCTGGAGTGAATATGGGACGAAATACACAGGTCAGGGTTAAGTCATTTTCTCCGGCAAGTTAAGCGAATAATGAAGGCGAGCCCGCGCGGAGAGGAGCACTGCTACTGCCAGTTTGTCTTCATTTATTATGCCAAATCTCATGATTTTGGCGTTGGCGCAGTGAGTGCTCTGGCGCGCACCGGTGGACGACATATCGCTTAATTTACACAAGGTAATGAAAGCAGGGAATGGGAGGACAAAACAATTTACCTGCTGACACGGGAAGAAGTGATTTGCGAACATGGGGGGTGAGCGAAAGAGCAGGCAGAGGGCCAGGGCCGAGGGGCGGAAGAGGAGCAGAGATAGGGATGAGGGGAAGGAAAGAGGGAAAAGGGGGGAGGCATAGAAGAATAAAAAGACAGGGAGGTGGAGGGAAAAACAAAAGGATGAGGACGGCTTCAGGTGATGATGATGGCTTTGATGAGGCAACAGTAAACTCTCACTCTGTCTCTCCCTCCCCCACAGACACACACACAAAAATATGTGCAATCAGAGGGCGAAATTGACCTCAAATCTGGAGGGTCTGCGCTGACAAGGCCCTTGTTTTACTCCTCCTTTCCCCACCAATTGTAATCACTTCTGAGAGAGCCACTTGTGTGGCAGCAATGGGAGGCTTGAACATCACTCTGGAGCCGCAACAGGTATTTTCACCCAAAGACCAAATGTCTGACTGCTGTCTCACACCGAATTCTGTTGACCAGTTCAGTGATTAATGTAGTTTTAGGGCTGTCAAAGTCAACGTGATAATAACGCAAATTCATTTTAACGCTACTAATTTCTTTAATGCATTACCGCAATTTACGATTTTTAGGTTGTAGGTTAAAGCTAGATGAAGATACTGGCATCATATGAAACTAGAAAAACCCAATGAATCCATTACCAACCATGTCATACTAGCTTGTCGCTAAATAACGCTCCGAACTTACGCAAAATTTTGGTGAGGAAAAACTGTGATGGCCATTTTCAAAGAGGTCCCTTGACCTCTGACCTCCAGATATGTGAATGAAAATGGGTTTTATGAGTACCCATGAGTCTCCCCTTTACAGACATGCCCACTTTATGATAATCACATGCAGTTTGGGGCAAGTCATTGTCAAGTCAGCACACTGACACACTGACAGCTGTTGTTGCCCGTTGGGCTGCAGTTTGCCATGTTATGATTTGAGCATATTTTGTTATGCTAAATGCAGTACCTGTGAGGGTTTCTGGACAATATTTGTCATTGTTTGTATTTTTAATTGATTTCCAATAATAAATATATACATACATTTGCATAAATCAAGCATATTTGCCCATTCCCATGTTGATAAGAGTAATAAATACTTGACAAATCTTCCTTTAAGGTACATTTTGAACAGATAAAAAATGTGCAATTAATTGCGATTAATTATGAATAATCATGCGATTAATCACAATTAAGTATTTTAATCGATTGACAGCCCTAGTATTTTTAGATTTTTTCTTGCATCTAGCATTATTTCAGATTTTAAAAATTAGGTTTATCTGCACTGCAAAGATGTCCCCTACCAGCATAATTTGCTCTGTGTCCACATATATTGGAAAGTTACCCAAATTAAGATCACCACACAAATGATCTAGATCGAAATTAGTGCTGTCCACAGCCAATCACTCCATGGATGCGTTAAAAGTGCCCGATTGGCCATTCAGCTGATGGCCTTCCACACAAAGAGTAGCCGAGACTCCCTGACAATATGGCCGGAGCAGCACTGTAATTTTCCAATCACTAGCCCTTCAGGCCGGGCCACTCCTTAGGGCAGTAAGATCAGATGAGCTCCGGCATTTTCTTTTGTAAGAGGCCAAACTCTATTTGTCTGCTCACAGGAACAAAAACAATCAGGGGGCCGGGAGAGACCGGCTTTTTGGTCTCTCTGGAGATGGGCCAAAGACAGAGCAGCAGGAGGAGGAGGAGGGGGATGGAGGTGGTGGGGAGAGGGACAGTGGGGTGACACAGATAACCGAGTCCCCCCCCCTCCCGCCCGCTGTGGGTGGTTGGTTCTGGTGATGATGAACGGGGACGCGGCTCAGCACCAGGTCCCTGCTGTCAGGGCTCTCCGCAGGACGAGACAGAGAGAGGAAGTGTCACTCTCGGCGGGCCTGCTGGGCCAACCTGGACTCTGCTGAGTCCTGCTGCTCGAGTCTTCACAACAAATCAAACACCATAACACCCACCCCTCCCCGAACACGGCCACACACAAAGCCAGGCCTCCGCCACTGTCTGGAAGAATGTGTTAGAAAACGTAACCAGCATACTGCATCTGAATATCTGGCTTCTAGTTGGTTTAGGGCCATTCGGCTGGGCTCTCCTTGGAAGAGAAACGAGTCCTTGGGCTGCGGTTGTAAAGGGTGGGTGGGGGGGCTCCCTGCAGCCTCTGCTCTGTCTTCCACCCTCCCCTGGCCGCAGCTCTCTCCACATGCTTATTTCCCCTCACAATGAGAGGTGACAGTGAACAGTGGAACTCGTCAGTGTGAATAACACGCAGTCATGCTTGGTGAGACCCTCTGGTGGAGCGCGACACACTCACACACACACACACAGTGGCGCACACACCGAGGCTCAAGGGCCCAGCGGTAGGCACGCTGTCAACCTCAGTGCACTGCCTTCCATTACAGCTTAACTGGGGACAAATTGAGCAATCTGATGGGTTAAATTTGACATGTTTGCCCGTCTGACCCGTGTTTGTTGTACAGTACAATCACTTTCCACAGCTCTATGGGGTGAAAACGGTGGGCTACATGAGTTCTTAATGAATGCAATCAACATAACGTTCAGTCTCGGATCATGACGAAGGTCAGAGCGCCGTTTTTCAAAACTCAGCTGAGCTCACATTACTGTGCCATCATGTCTGTGGTGGACGCATGTCCCTCAGTGATGTGCTGTTCTCTTGAGTCTTGCCGTGTCCTTCAGCGGCACCTTATAAGAGCAGTCCATAACACAACCAGTGGTCAGGCTTAATTTACCCACTTTCTCTGTCCACTGCCCCATCAGCATATAGTATCACATAACTGCTAATGGGCTAATGGAGGGGGGGAGGGAGGGGAGCAGGAGCGAGAGGAAGACGGCGATAGTTAGGGAAATGGAGCTCAGGTTCATCCAAACATTTAATAACTTATCCAATCTGGAGCGTTCACCTCTTACCGGGCTAATTATATCATTTAACTTGCCTGGAAGAAGGGGCCAGCGTGGACACTGCTTCTTACAGTGTCATCACATAATTATGACTTATGCCAGCGTGGCCTAGCAAGCCGGATGAAGTCAGCTTGCCATAAATTTTAATGATCACTTAGACAATACGAACATTCGCAGGGCTTCCACGGCGTTGGCGGGGAGAAAAGCCGAAGTGTGGAAACACATGGAGAAAAAAGGTAAAAGGAGAGGAGCTGCGTGCTACAGGAAGCACAGGGAGGAGATGTTTTTGTGACATGTTTTGGGGAAGGTGAGTTTAGACTGGGCAGACTAGGATCAGGTTCTGTGGTCACCGGGCTGCTAAGAGGCCAACGTCAGGCTGTCAGAGGGCTAAACACCAGAGTATAGTCTGTTTCAATGGAAAAACAGCAGCTGACACTCAACGCTCGCGGGCCAACTGCTGACCTCATTCTGCGAGTAAAAGGCGCTGGACGGAGGGGAAGAAAGCCTGGCGCATCCAATATGGAAAGTCCGTGCTTTATTCCTCAGTGCAGCAGAAGTTTCTAATAACTTTCAAAAGTCGGGAAAAAAAGAGAAACGGCCATAATGGTGGGAAAATAGATGGGGCATAATGAAAAGGGCTGAGTGTCTTTTTTTTTAATAGCTGTAAAATGGCTAATTAGCCCTCCATGATTGATCATTGTGGGAGCACGCATTGGGAGGTTTGAGTCTCCTGGGCTTTAATAGTTTTCTGGTAAAATAATTTTACATTTCTGGTGTAATTAAGGAATGTTCTGTGACCTCTGTGACCTTTGAGCGTGGTATGGGGAAAATCTTTTTACAAGGGGCTCATTTAATGTTACATCAGTAAATATTTTGTAGAAGATATCTTAGCATTACAAATATGAGTGTAAACCTATACTGCAGAATGAGGGATATTGATTTCAAGATGCAGGTGGCCTGCCCAGATATTCTGCACTTATGAAAAAAGGAGAGCAAGCCAAAGAGAAGCTGAAGCTCTCTTGCACTTAATATTAATGTGTTTTGTGGCTATCCTGTTTCAGGAGGACCCAGGTCCTGCGGTGGAGCGATTGAATGACAGAGATTACCTGTTTGGAAAGCCCCACGAGACAGCTGATTGATAATGCATGACACAAAAATGTTTTTGTTTACCCACAGATATGGCTTTGAGCCGGGTTTCAGTTTCTTGTTTTTCTTCAGAAACCTGATTCACTGGACTGAAGTGGATTGAGGGGAGAGTCTCGGGTCAGGAGGTCTCGACTGAGCGTCGACTGCGGCATCTTGCTCAGTAGGTACCTGCTCGACCGGGGGGGGTCGTCCACATCATATTCATCCCATTCAGCCCGTGTTGTCCTAGAGGGAATATAACATGAAAACATAATCTCACACCACAATTTCATTCCTTCAGCAGCATTAGATTAGATTGAAACTTCCCTGCACACTTTCCCGGGGCTGTCAAATGAGCTGTCAGTCATGTGTCAGAGCCGGCCCCTGCTCATCTGCTCTAATACATCACACAGCCTTTTATATGGATCAGTATGAGGGGGACTCTCTACACAAACGCCAGCAGCTCCTCCGCTGGGACACTGGGTGATTGATAACATTTCCCCAGCTCTTCACACTCATGCCCATTTGTATAGTTGGTTGGAGAAGGGCCCCTGGTGTCCACTGACATCCACAGTGCCCATCATCGCCTCGCGGAGAACATGACATCAGCCTCGGAAACACAGCAACCCGCTCTGATACATGCCAGGAATGGGCAGCTTTCCATTCATAAAGTATAGCCTGACAGCCATTGACAGATCACTTGTACTGGATGCTGATATTTGTATTTCCTGAACAATGAAAGCAGGACGGGAAACTGGCTCAGGTGCCACTTGAAATTAAAGATGTCAGCTATTAAATCAACTATATAATCGCGGTTGATAAATGTTTATTGCTCATTAGTATGTCCATACAGCTTTAATGCTTTAGAAATGCTCAGCTGCTGACTCTATTCTGAGTGTTGAGATCACTGAGGGGAATCCTGAGCCTGTTTTTGTGTACAGTTATATTGGCATATTGGCCGGGCTAATGGCCACTTGGCACATAGACAGTTATCCATCCCAATCTCAGCCTCACTAATCCAATTGAGGCAACCTGCTTGGCATGAGAGAGACTCATCTGTCTTTACTGTTCATTAATAGGGCTCCTCCTCGAGCTCGGAGCCCATTCACATTCCTTCGGATCGGACCGAAAGCGAACCCTCTCACTGAAACACTGGAGGTTCAGCAGGGAGGGGGGGGATATATAATCACTTCTCAGACACATAATCACTGCTGTGTGGGGTAAAGTATCAGAAAATATGAAACCTCCCTCAGGTATGAGCTACATATTTTCACAGACAGTATAAAAAACACTTAGGTATGTGATTCAGCTCAATATCATGACGACCATGCTGTGTTTTTTTTTTCAAGCCTGTCTCACACGGTCCTGAGTAAAGAGCCTTCTTGAGATTGTTTTTTTTCTCTTGCCATGGCAGGGCTTTATGTCTAGCGGTGGAATGATAATAATGTTTCTAATCTTGTTACATTGCACACAGAATTGTCTTCTATGTTAATGATGGGCCGGCCCCCTCCCTGCTCCACTGAGATGCTTACTTTCAATTTGTGTACTGTCATCTCCCCGCCACACGCTTGAAATTGATGCACCCTCTTCCTTTTAATTAAATCAAAAAACAGTCGGGGGTCCGGGCAGGTGGGGGGGCCATGCTCCCATATACAGCCATCACAGAGACCTGGCTGACTCCAGGATGAATCAGGGTTGCTCCTGTTCGTCTTTCTGTGTGTTGTTTATGCTGCCAAATCATTGTATGTATGAAATTGACATCAGATTTTAAATTAAAGGGCACAAAAAGGATGTCAATTAAGTTAAAGAAACTGATTTTTAAATCTTAATCAAATGTCAAGAAAAACTATTTTCTTTTGGTTTCCACTACATTCTAACTTTCTTATTGATTTCGGTCAAAAAGCCAGTGGATATTCATCCTGGTAGATAAATAAATAAATAAGTAACAATCCCAGGAATCTCTCTCAGGTAGGTTTGCCCTCGGGCAGAGCTGGAGCCAAAGTCTAAGAAATGAGAGCGTAAAATTCCCACACATTAGAAGGCGGATAATTGGATTTCCTGTGTCCTGTACGGTGGGCGGTGTGGTTCCTGCAGCTGTGACATTATCAAGGTAACATAACCTGAAGGCTGCGGTGTAGCAGCACAGGCCCCGCAAGGCCTGTCCTCCAGTTCCACATCACTGCCTGCTTGGCTATTCATCCTGTGGACCCTGCAAATGAAATTATGGGAGGAAGAGCAAAGGACATTCTTTGGGAATTAATCCCATTTATGCCTAAACCCACTTCAGATTTTTATAGTGAGGCCCTCTTTAGATGTAAGGCACATTTACAATTAGACAAGGCCTTAGGAGGATTGAAAGAAATACTGTGTGTTTGTTTGGCGGGGGTGTAATTTGTAGACACAGACAGGATATAGAAAAGCTCAGAGAAAAAAATGAAATACTGAAAAAACTGAAAGTTATTCTCGAAAATCGGTTGTCATTGAAACACATGACACAAACCATCCCTTCCTTGTGATATTACAGCATGGACAACAACAAACAGATGTGAAAATGTATTAATTATGAGATGAATAAAAATGTAAATAATATATTCTACACTACTGCTGCTAGATACATGAATCTACAGCAGTCAAAATTAAGATAGGAGTATTTAAAAAAATATTTCTAATTATAAAGGCAGTGGACATATTATATTACAGACACTTACTGTGGTCTTTGCAGTCATGTCCCATGCAGTCTTGACTCAAGCAGTCCTGCACATATACAGTCCACCAGTCTCTTTTCTGAAATATAAAAAAACCCCATAAAATTATGAAATATACAAAGTAAAATATAAAGTATAAATTACTACTATAATGTTTTAGAAAGGTATTGTACAGTTATCCCTACTTTTTTCTTAAATATCATGCTGCAAACCACAACACTAACCTACATTAACATCACTATAAACTCATTATTTAGGAGGCTACCTGCAGTGAATGAATATAGAAATGTGTAGTGTTATGGCAATTATTATTATTAAAACTATTATGTATGTGTTTAGGGTAGAAATTAAAAAATATACATTTTGTTCACAAGATGACTGACATTTACTTTCTCTGTGGAGGCTTCAGTCTGACAGGTCAGTGCTATTTATTCTTCCACAAATACTATTTTTTGGAGCAGTTTAGCATAACCTAGAACAAGGGCAGCCTTCCTATTGTACAACAAAGCGGCCTTAAAATTTCAACCTGGGTCACCATGTCGAAATACCTACAATAAAGTTGCAAAAGAAAAGGCTAACTGTCTTTAAAAGTGATGTTTCCATCTTACCTGTAATGCAAATGCTCTAATTGTAAACTGCCTTCTTGGTGTAATACTCTGCTTTGCAACTCTAGTTTGAACCATCCAGCCACAGAGAAAGCGCCTGACATCAATTAGCCCGTCTGTTTGCTCTGAGGAAGCTCTGCAGATAAACACTGCCCCCTAGTGACGTCACGAGGATACAACAAACTGAAATATAATCCCAACATGGTTTGTTGAAACTAAAGCCTTTCGCTCTTTGGGATTTTTGATTTATTTAAAAAAATATACATTTTCTTAAACTTAATAGAGTTGTAGGACTTTATTAGTATGTGTATATAATAATGCAAAAATAACTTTTCTTTTTTATTAAATAGATGATTTGTAATTTTGTTTTCCACCTAGACCAAAAAGACCAATTTATTGTTGTTCAGTTTCACTTTTATATCTATAAATAACTTGTTTATATACAAATTATTCCAAGTATTTGCTCCGACAGAAATATTAAAATAAAAAAATGCATATTATTTTGAAATCCCTGTACAAAATATTATATAATATTGGGTTGGTAACCTGGAGATACAAGCTGGACACACACACACACACACACACACACACACACACACACACTATTAGTACAAGGGCTGGGCTGATTACAGCTCCTTCACTGTCCTCATCAAGACCAGTGCAGACCACAGTCAGAGATGAGAGGCCCCAAACACACACACACACACACTGCACATACAATAATCTGTTCTATCCACTGCACACATACATACTGTACTTATAAACACACACACAAACAAACACACATAAACACACACACACACACAGCGTACAGCCTCCTCAGGCAGCCTCAGAGCTCAGACAGGTCCCTGCCATTATCCCGTCCTCTACCCTAAACACGCAGTTTTAATTTCAAAGCTCTGATTAGCTGATGATTGCATGACAGCCGCCGAACCAGGTTCCCTTTTCGCCCGGCTCCCAGACTGCAACTCAATCATGCCCAATTAGTGGGTCCCCAAACACTCTCTCTTATTAGAGGACTCATAATCGACTCATTGTGTCCTGATTTGGCAAATAAATCACTCTGGAGGCTGCTGACTCCCCCCCACCACCACCTTCCCCCCTTTCTCTCTCCCCCACTTCTCTCACCCTGTCTTTCACTGCCCACTCCCCGTCTTTTCCTTGTCCAGGGGTTCAGTGACAACGTTTTCAGGCGTGCTTTTCATTGGAGCTGACAGTTTGAGCAACGCCGGACTCCTTTTTCCTTTTTTTTTTTTTTTTTATTCCCCCTGAAGAATGAAGAATAATTTAGCAGCTAAGGCAAGGCAGGCAGCATGCGGGTGTCCTTGTCCTACAAGGTTAAGAATCCATTCCATCTGAGCAAGAAAGGAGTGAATTAAAATAAATGATGGCCAGATATTTATTGCGAGTTTGTAGATGAAGCCAAGTCACTCCAGTGGACCAGCGGGGCCTGGGCTGCCAGTGGCTCAGTGTAGCCGAGTGACCTCCCTACCTCTCCCTGCCTAACTGGGGAATAACACTCAATGTCACATTACTCCCATCCCGCATTTGATATATTTATATCTAGAAATGCATGTGTTGGGGACATCAGGGTAAAACGTCAAATGAGATAGCAGAACGTATATGAAATTATCTGGTTGCGGGGATGCTAAAAATAATTGTAACTTGATTGAAGGAGGGGAATTCTTGAGAAAACTGAGCTTTGGAGACGCGGACAAGGAGATCCTGAATGAGACGGGACAGGAAACATGGAGACACAAATGTCCTTCAATGTGGAGACACAAAACTCAAGGCCGCTGTGACAGACAGTAAATGTATTATATATATGGTTTAAGTAAAGGTACAACCCACTGACTGATGTGTATTATCACGTTGCTTATGAATCCTTTAGGGAAAATCTTTGCTCTACACATTAATAGTGTTTTATCAATTATAGGGGCCCGAAAGTTGAAATGGCCTTCAAAAAAAGATTTTTCAGCAGGGCCCGGTGCAACAATCTTTCCCAGAGTTCATAGCTCCATACAGTTCCTCAGGACAGAGATCCAACATGAGAGCTTTACAGACTCAGCGGGTGGACCAGCTTGAGCCCGGGGGCTTGCAGAGCACTGGGAGGCCTGTGATGTTGCACGCATGCAGGAAACCAGTGGACTGTGATGTAGTGGACTCAGAGTGAAACCCAAAGAGTAGCTTTAGCAACGTCCCACTGTGACGGTGAGCTCCCTCTCCGAGCTCAAACAGCTTCTCCTACAGCAGCAGATCCTGTGAAGTAACCGCAGGATGCTGCTGTCCTTTATCCAAACCAAACCGAGCCTTTCCCCCTATACATCGTCTCCCCTTCCTCCACTCTACCAAGGGCTATGTGTTTAGTGTGTGTGTTTGTGTGTGTGCGTGTGAGTGTGTGTCTGTTGAGTGGTCATTAGTCTCTGTTTACAGTGGAGAGAGCCTGGCCAGCTGGCATGTGACGTGTGATGTGCCGCGCTGTGGTCTACCACTGTGAGACCCCCGTGGCAGAGTCGTGGAGGCCCAGCAACCCCCTTCCCCAGGCGGGCCGCAGAGACCGCGGCGAGCCCTCGGCAGATGGAGCCTCCAGCGTTTCTCGTCTCTCTTCCACGAGCGAAGAAGAGGTGGAGCGAGCGCTGGAGGTGGGACTGGCCCCGGCCCCCATCACAGATGCCAGGAGAAGGCTGAGACTCTGGCGAGACCCTGCTGGGAGGGGTGCTGGGCCGGAACAGGTGCAATCTCAGCCCCTCGATCCCCTCTGTCAGCACCTCGGTGGTGGAGCCCGCACTCTCTTCCTGTCCTCGCTCCTTCTCATTCACACACCCGAAAGGTGTTGTGGAGCTACATCCAGCCCCCCTCCCTCCACCCAGCAACAAATCCAGACACCAAAAAATCACCACCAGACACAGCGCTCTTGTTTCTTCCTCTCAAAAAGGAACAAAAATAAAAAAGTTCAAAGTACATTAACAGAAGTGTGTTTGTGACCCTCAGAGGGCAAACAGTGGAGTTGTGTTGACTCAGGCGTTTTCCTCTGCTGGCCATGATAAGCTCCTCGGCTGACCTCCCCACTGCCGGGGGGCCAACACAACCACTCTCCCATCAGCCCTTGCTTTATCGCCAGTGGCTACAAGACAAAGAGGTTCTGCTGTATACCTGGCTGCGGACGGCGTCCTGCATGATGGAAAGAGTTTATGACAGAGGGTGAGGGGGGGGGAGGTGTGGCGAGGCCCAACAGACCACCTTGACCTCTCCCTGCTCAGAGGACCTTGGTGAACCCCGTCCCATTGCCCCCAGCCCCCACAAGCGACCTGGCCACTCCAACCGCCACTGAGTTATTATCATAATTTCCCGGAGAGGCATTGCAGGGCCTCCGCGATCAGAGAGGCATCCGTGTTTTACAGAATGTTTTGTGTTTTATTGCCTTTAAGTCACTCATAGGCCAACGGAGAGGGCCCACAATGATAAGAAAACCAGTCATGTGAAAAATGAAGGACCTCGCGCAAAGGACTGAGAGGTGAGGAAGGGAAATAATAAAATACATGACAAATGTGGAGCTCGACTGTATTTCATGTTCAAACCCGTCTCGCCTTACGACCCTCGGCTGCACTAAAAACATATGAGGGGAAATGATAATAATGAATTCAGCCAATCTCACAGTTACAAAAAGAACAGAAGCTTTTTTTTCCCATCTCATGGTTTACACTTGAAAAAAAACTCTCATTTCCCCCTCCCGGGTCCTTTGACAACATGACGGCCGTAAGATGCCCAGGGGCATTCAAAGCTGCCACCGTCCCAGCCATTTCATGTCCGAGCCCACCTGGGGTAAACAAAAAAGAGACTTGAAGCGATAGAATATTAACTAAAGAAGAGAGAGGGAAAATAGCACTGACAAAACTGAAAATACTTTTCAACCCGTCAAACTTTCGGTCTTAAAAAACACCACTTTCATTGTCTCTTTTGTGGACTAATTCCCCCTCCTCACCCACAACCCCCTGCGGGTTTTTAAAGGTGCAGTATATCTAATGAAAAATAAAACATCTGTTTAATCTAGCTATTTCAAAAGCAAATCCCCTTTTGATCAAAAAATGATATTGATCTGACTGCCTTAGTTGTGTGGCGAGGATTTCTCCTTTAAACTTGAAATATCATGGAGTCTTTGTGGCAAATCAATACTGCGGCTGCTTTTTGAGGCTTGTTTCAAAGGGCACAAGACCCATTTGAATATGGTTGATATAGTTGAGCTAAATTAATGTGTAAAACATGATCTCGTCCTGGCTTTAAAAGGGGGATGTCTTTATTTTCTTGCGTTTTTAAACTGCTAATAACCCTCTCATGACCGCTTCATGGCACCTGACTGATGCAGCGCTGGCTGGGTCAGCGACAGGGAACCTGTGACAGGCACGCGGCCCCTGGTGGAATGAACTGGTCCTAATGTTCCCTGAGCTTTAGCGTGTCTGTCCTCACCCCTCACTCTGTGTCTGCGGGGCCCCGGCATCGGGCCCCAGCTATCTCCACATCTCCCCATTTTCTTTAATTACACCTCAGCATATTGCTTTTGGGCCATATGGAAGGCAGATATTGAGACCAGATAAGATGTATAAACTTCTGTCAACACCACAGCATATTAGGTAGAGCTGGAAGCATATTATCTCTATTCTATCCTTCCAATTAGCGCCCAATATCAAAATACATTAAGACAAGCCTGTCGACGGGGAGCAGGAAAAAACATTACATTAACGGGGCCTTCGTCCGTCTTTTTTATTAAAATTGTATTACTTCCTTGAGTTTGTTTTCTTTGCCACAAAATGAAAAGTCATTTCCACCAAGGGACCCAATAAAAACACAGATAAATTACCCATTTAAACTCAATGGCCTGAGAACTCCCTGTGATCAGCTGGTCCATACTGGCCTAAAGGTTTTACGGTGGGTCTTCAGTAACAAACTGCTGCTTTAAAAACAAACAGTGTTGAGTCTCACGAGAAAACTTCTTTTCCTACATAAACTCTGAGATTTGGTGAGCCACGGTGTGCCTTCAAATCAAAGGATTTTAAACACTGTGTCATTACAGGAACATTTTGAATGAAATATCGGATTACAGAAGCATGCACTGGGGCAACATGGATTTTTACAGCAGTAATGGCTCCATTATTTTAATAGAAAAATGTCAAGGAAAAACAAATTACACCCTAAACCCATGCGAGGCCTGTATCGTCTGATCTGATATACACAGCATCAACGTGGCCTCGGACTCAGCTCACCTCCCGGTGACACCATGTTCATCTGAAAGCTACCGCCATAACCAAAAAGATCTCTGAGAACACAACTGTCTTCTTCACTAGAAATAATGTACATATTGTAGCTGTTTTGACGTGATTGAATTCACTGCACCCAGACAGTGAGAGGTCATCGTGAGCCTCGCTGCAGCATCAGGATATATACTGTATGCACTGGGAGACACGGAGAGAATAAAGGAGAAGAGAGCGGCAGGATGAGGGAGTAGAGAGAGGTCACTTTGAGAAGCTGGATGCAAGCATATGCCAAACAGCGTCTCTCTCTTTCTCTAATCCCCTCTCTGATCCACCGATGCTCGGGCCAATCATTTGAGGCCGGCCACAACCCGTGATCACTGGGCCCTAATCTGAGTCCTCGGCCCGTCCGCAGTCCACCTCAGACAGCACCGGCCGGCTGCCAGCAGAGGAGTGGCAGGCTTAGCCTTCTCCAGAGAGACAGCTAGAGGTTGTCTCTACATGGATGGGCACTTCGCAGCTCGGCGGGGGCGGGAGGAAGGGGCAACATAGCAGCTGCTCGGGGCATATGGGCAGAATTCATTAAGTCTGGCTAAATAAGCCAATTGTGGAGGCGGTAAAAAAAAGTGTGCGTTTGTATGTCTGATAGAGAAACAGAGATCACTCACTGCGTCTGAGCACTCAGCTCAAATATTCTGCCACACACACAAATATTCCGAGCACAAATATCCCGTGTGATAGCTTCGTCCTGAGGTATTACACTTGATGAAGTTTATTCAAGGCCCACCAAATGAAAAAAACCTGGATCTATTTGTGATGGGCAGTGATTGAGCTGTTAGATGCATAGATTATGTGTCCTTGAGGACTTTGCTGTGCATCACCAAATGTCATGAGACCGCTCCCTGCCTCAGAAATAAACCTAATCACAATCTGTAAATGTTACAGCTGTTTCTCTAATAGACCTGGCCTGACTTTGGAGGCCTGCATTTATATTCACACACATGAACCTAAGACAAAACTGAATGCTGATACACGCGACCGGCACATGTTGAAGACGTGGTATACAACGTAAATCATATCAGATTCTGTGTGTCAGTGTCAGAGCCAATGTTGATTTAAATTCAGAGCTGAAAACATGTGTATCCTGTCCTGTGTGGCCTGTTTTGTTGGCTCGATATTCAGTGTTATCCCATTGTTGTGAGGAATTTGTGTTATTTCACTTTAAAGAACACACACCTGACACCAGCTGCTGTCTTGCTCCCGACTTGCATTCATTCCTCTTTATCCAGTAAAAGGTATAATGTATGCTAATCCCCCAGGTGTCAATAGGAACTCTGTTCAATGCATTTGAGATAATAGTGAAGAAGGGGTTGCTCCTATCGAAGACCTGGAAGATAAAGTCAATGGCACAGTCAATAACAATAAGGTTGTAGGCTTTAATGAGGAATGTTAATTTGAACACAATCAACTGGATTTCAGCTTAGCTGATTATCAACCTTGGACTTGTATGAGGGTGTTGATAATGCTGGCAGTACAGGGAGGGCATTTTTATCTGTGACAGCTTTTTTCAGAGGAGCTTTTCAAACAAAATCAGTTTGCCTTTGGGCTGTTTAAGTTAGAAGCTAACAAATACAAAAGGGTGAAATTCCAAAAAGCTAAACAAAGACGAGGTAAGACAACACTGCTCTGTTCACTGCACAGTGAACTTTATTTAGGAAATACAAGTATATACACTTTACAAAATATAAATTCTGGATAACAAACAGTAATTAAAGTTACTATAACCAAAGTCACTGGTCCTTCCGTGTAATGGACATTCACCCAGTTCCCACTGGAGCCATTTAAAGTCCCAGTCCAAACCTCGTCCTCATGTTACAGGCAGCACGGCCTGCTCCTCACTCTCTCCTTGATCCCATTCCATCAGCAGCTCTGAGGACACCTCTGTAAACAGATGATCCCAGTCCCAGCTCACATCATCCTGCAGAGCAGATTGGGGGGCAGAAAAGAAGAATTAGAGGGAGAAATACCAAGAAAGAGAGCACAGGGAACAGAGGGAGCAAAGAGAGGAGAATGGGGGAAGGAGAGCAGAGGGTGTTAATGTACACATCATAAATCTTGATTACCTGGGAGACGGAGTGGCAACCTCCCCTGGTGCTCCAGAAACAGCTGGACGGGCATTCGCTGGGAGCTCACAAGCTATATTTACTAAAAACTCACTCACCTCTTTCACCTCCTGCTCCGGCGCTAAAACCTTGGTGAGGAGCTTCAAGTCAATCTCTCCATCCTGCAGAAAGATCACAGTGAAATTCACTTAGCTTGCACAAACAGAGCTGATGTTGGTTGCAAAATTAAATGGACCACTTTGACGAAAATATAAAAATAAATCGTCCTTGACTTACTAAGGTCTGGAACGCAGAATAATACTTCAGATCATTGTCCAGATCTCTGTAGGTCATTACCCGGTTCACCTGGATGCTAACAGGGTGACAGAAAGTCAGAATAGGCATCTTATACACTAACAGACTTGTATTTCAATCAGGAGAACATGTCGCAGAAAAACAGTAGCCATCCTTTCACGCTACATGCAAACCAAGACTAAGAAGTAGCTTTGTAGAAGTTTGAAGTTTGTGCACAATGAAGCTCCAAGATTTGAAGCAAAGACCACAGAGAGCAGGAGATGGTTGCCAAGTGGTAAACGCTTCAAATTGAAACCCAGCTGCTTATCTGTGGGTTGGAATTAAGTGGGGGGGCTCTCAAAGTGGCCGGGGCCTAGCAGTGCATGCCAGTCCTACTTACTGCACATTACACGCTACATTGCCCCCGCAATGAGTTCAATGTGGATATTATCTCGCACAGAGAGCAAGCCCCAGCCTAATAACCTCCACCGCTGTCATAGCCTTGCTACATATTCGACACATGTCGGCGTGTCTCTCACTGCCCTGTAAATCAAAGGGCCCGGTTAGTAGGGACCCTGGTAACGGAGTTGCATAAATCACACCCAACTGTTATTTCTCCATTTCAGCCCAATAAAGCAAGACACTCTGCAATGGCACGAGTGGAGGACAGGTAACCATCAAAGTCACCGGAGCAGGCTACTGATCTAGTGTCCTGTGCACGGACAGAGGTTAACTGTCATACACGGGTCCGTCTGGGGACATGCTGTGTGTGTGCGTGTGTGTGTGTGTGTGTATAAATCCTGAGCGATAAGGATGAACTTCTAATTAGTTTAAGGCGTCAATACCGTACCTTGGTGGAGCTGCAATTTGCATGGTGAGATCTTCTTCCTGTACTTCTTCGAGGTCTGGAATCACTGGAATATCTGAAAACCAAAAAACAGAGACCACAACATTTTACAAATGACTTGATAACATTTTTAAAAAGTGTGAGGAAAAATTGGAGAAAATCTGATTGGCAGCCAAATGACAGAATCATTTATGAAAAATACAGTAAATCCCCTGTGTACGGCTGCTAGAAAATGCACATTTCTGTGTGAATATGTGTATGTGCGACCGTGTCTGTGTGGCACTTCCTCCCCTCCCTCTCTCTAGTTACATCCTCATAAGAGCTGCCCTGTCACAATAGCCATGCGGCCATGAATATTCAGGAGGCGAGGCGGCAGCTCTTCCTGCTGTGAGAGGGGCGCTGGCCAGGGGCTCCCCAGAAAGCACCCCCTGCTACCTTAGCATTTGGGCCCTGTCAGCGCCGCCCACCCCTAGGACCCGCAGTGGCCGGTAGGCCGACCTCCATGTCCACTCTGCCACTCCGACTGGGGCGGCATCCAGCCATGTGCAAGAGTATTTGCTTGCGGGCCCATCTGTGTGGGGTCGGAAGTCACAGTGCGGCCTGGCAGGGGCTGCGGTGCCAGGAGCCGCCAACCCGCTGCTCAAACAGTGGGAACCCACTTTAATTGGCAAAACGCAACAGGACAGAGGATGGCTCCACTCCCAAGAAGGACAGGGTAAACTTTCACAGCATTTTTCAGATGGACATTTGTTGGAGCAGGGAAATAAAAGAGGCATAATAAGGGATATACTGTACGTATAAAGACTGGATGAATATAGTTAATAATGAATAAAGAGACTGATTGAAATGTGTTCAAAGACTTTCATAATAAGTCCATTATTGTGTGATGACATTTATCATCTAAAGGTTACAATACAGCTAAAGAAGAATACACAACCCATCAATGAGGGAAAAAAATCTTTTTTTTTTACTTTTATGGTGTCAATAGTAGACATTTCTGTGTCGCACAGACAGTTGCCAAAAAACTTTACTGGCTTTCCATCTGCCCTTACAGCAAATGTGTTAACTTTGGGTGTGATGTGGATTTCCTGAAACATATTTTCTGGGGGGGGCAGCAGGCTGCACATCCTTATTAGCTCGACAGCTGAGCGTTGACAGAGAGAGAGAGAGACAGAGAGAGAGAGAGAGATAGAGAGAGAGAGTGTGGAAGCAAAAGAGAGAGAGGAACAGAAAGATACTGAGAGAAGAAAAAGAGAGAGCTGGACTGCACGAGGAGGGTTGTCAGTAATCTCTAACCACAGTACTGCGCCCTGAGGGGAAAGTCAATAGAGGAGCTAAATAGAGGTGAGGAGATGGAAGTGTGCATCTGATGTGAGGAAATATCTTGGCATCTATGTCACCATTCCTTCAAAATAATTCCTGAAAATAACCTTTGAGTTGGAGAAACATCGATCTTTCATGGAAAGCTACATTTCAGGTCTCAATAAAAGTTACGAACTGTTGAGGATGAGGAGAAATTATTTTTGATTCTGAACATATCTCTCAGAAGACAACTTGGTCAAAACCTGACCTATCAACTTCCAGCAGATAACAAAAGCTCATCCTCTGATAACTTATTTCTTTCTCCTTTTTAATTAAACCAAATTAAAAATGCCACGCTCGTTTAGCCGCTGACAAGATTCATCTGTGTTTCTGATATCCAAATAAATGCGGGCGCGGGTATTTCATATTCATGAGGCCCCGGTGACACTTTGTCCTCTCATTTACAAAGCACAGCGTTCAGCAGAATCCGTCCCCCCTGGACCCCCAATCAAATTTAATGGTCTTAGTGCAATGACATCAAAAAGCCTTGCCGTCCGGCTCTTTGCAAACAGCTTCCTGGGTTGTCTCTCTGTCCACACACACGCTTTCTCATTTCAGCCAGTAATGCACTATTAACACACTCTGTGAGAGTTCAATGTGAAGCACAGAGGCATATGTTGTCTATATGCAAAGTCTATTATTAAGTGAAAGAAGGAACAACATTTTTAAATGAGCTTCAAATTCAACCCATTACTGGAGGTCAAGCGGGGCATCAAAGCAGCCGCAAACAAGGCAGCGTGTTCTTCTGACGCAAAGGGCAGCTCCATCAGGAGGAGCTCTCTCTCCTCGGCGCGGCACACATTACCTACACTCGCTTCCTTCCCTCGGCTGGACATGTATCAAGGTGGCTTTTGTCTGGCAGCGAGCAGGCCACGTGCGGCTTCCTCGCTGAAGCATGTAAATATCAAAAGGGGATAATTTGCTGTGAATGTAAGCATACTCCCGGCAGGCACACGCCAGTCAGCGACTTTGGAGAACAGGACGTCTCTCCATATCACCTGGGCTCCTATAATCTATGCAGGGGTCCAGTCAAATGATTACCCACTGTAGGTACAGAATCCATTTGAAAGGCTTATTCAACACATCACCGGCTAAGAGTGAGACAGTGAGACATGAAGCAGATGAGTGTTTTTGCGATACTGGTGCTATTTTAAGTGACCAGCAGGAGGCTGTGGGGGCAGCTGATGGGAAGATGGGAGCAGGGGACTGGGCTAGCCTTCTCTCTCTCTCTCTCTTTTTCTCTGTGCTTGTAGCCAGTGGACATAAGGGATAAGGGTAGGGGACATAATCAAGATCGCAGGGGCTATCTCACTAACCCTCAGCACTGTAATTTCCAATGCCCCTGCCTCCAGCTCTGTATTAAGAGGTCTCCCTCCACAGAGTAATAATCTTTCCGGCGGCATTAACTGCTGGAGAACCAAACCTCTGGACTCTTCAATTAACTGACCGTTTGAGCCAGATCATACTAGACAGTGACAGACAATATGGGTGTGTACATTAAATGTAATAGAGACGCACAGTATTTTAAAATGTTTACGGTACCTTAAAGCCTGCGGTTCATGTGTGCAATTCATTGTGATTTATCAATGCATATGAATTTCATTTGAGAGTTTTATAATGTAATATAATACTTTTTAAAATGGTAATTTGCAACAAAAAGCACTACCAGGTAGGACTCTGAAATGTAAATAAAATGCAATATTGAAGGGAGATATTGCACCATTTATATTAGGAGTGGTAATTGATTATTATTGTTCGCTAAATCTCCATATTTCAATAATTGGACAAACCTTTTAATCATCGCTCACAGTTGTCATGAGAAAATGATTTGTATATTATAAAGTAATAAAAAAAAACCCACTAAAAATACATTTGAGTGAATGAGGTAAACAAATTTCTTTTTCATTTTGTAATTCATAACATATTTTGTAGCTTTGTTTTGAGTTCTATAAATTATTTTTCATTCCTATTCTAATTATTGTTATTGTGTATTGCACAGGACTGTCAATCGATTCAAATATTTCATCGCAATTAATCGCATGATTGTCCATAGTTAATCGCGATTAATCGCAAATTAATTGGACATTTTTTATCTGTTCAAAATGTACCTTAAATGGAGATTTGGCAAGTATTTAATACTCTTATCAACATGGGAGTGAGCAAATATGCTTGTTTTATGCAAATGTATGTATATATTTATTATTGGTAATCAATTAACAACACAAAACAATGACAAATATTGTCCAAAAACCCTCACAGGTACTGCATTTAGCAAAAGAAATATGCTCAAATTAAAACATGGCAAACTCAAGCCCAACAGGCAACAACAGCTGTCAGTGTATCAGTGTGCTGATTGACTATGACTTAGAAATATTCAAACACACCGTTTTAGAAAAGGAGAAAATAACACATTTATACTGCATGCAAAAAATTGCAGAGTTTTTTTATCCCCAAACTGCATGTGATTATCATAAAGTGGTCATGTCTATAAAGGGGAGACTCATGGGTACCCATAGAACCCATTTTCATTCACATATCTTGAAGTCAGAGGTCAAGAGACCCCTTTTCCTCGCCAAAATTTAACGTAAATTTGGAGCGTTGTTTAACCAGCTTCCCGACACGCTAGTTGACATGGTTGGTACCAATGGATTCTTTAGGTTTTTTCTAGTTTCATATGATGCCAGGATCTTCACTCTAGCTTTTGAGCCCGCTACAACCTAAAAATCTTAAGTTGCGTTACAGACATTAGTGGCGTTAAAACGTATTTGCGCGTTAACTTTGACAGCCCTAGTATTGCAATACTCTGAATTTAGAAACATGATGGACATTTTTAAACAGCGTTAGCTGACTGTGAATAAAAGGGTTTGAACAATATGGCATTTGTTTATTTGTTCATAAATGGCACTTCTCAATGCTACCTGAGATACTGAGTGTGTAAGTCCTTCAGTGTTGTCAACTGAGCATTTCATGCTGCTAACCTATTTCTACTAAGGCAATTTGACCCTATTTCCCCAGCTGCCTTGCACCGCAAAATAGAACAATTATTCTAGGCAGGGTTTAGCTGAAATTTCCCCCCTCAGTCTTGACATTGTTTGTGGTGCACAGAGTTGGGCCCTCAGGTGACTCGGTTACCGCTAGATCTGTATTCAACAGCACCTGCCTGACACGTGTGTGTGCATATGTGTGTGTTTGTGACCAACTGTGTCGCTCTACAGCAGGTGTTGAGGGAAACACTTAAATCCTGCCATCACCGATTAGTTCTAAACTTAATCATTGAGGATATTCACTTGTCGTTTTCATCAAAATCACCATGCTTATACGGTGTCACGCACTGGTCAAAAGGAGGAACACAGCGGCAGAGTTCTAACACATGAATCCATGCTGGATTCAAGGAGAAATATGGTGTGAGCATCAGTGAAAAGCGATGATCTGACTGCCTGCTTATCTGCTCTACTTCCAGAGGATGAATGTGCCGGGGAGGCACTGGAGGGCTCCTCTTTGCCCGTGAGGAGAGACACAGAGTGGAGGATAGTGAGGGTGCTCTTACCTCCTTCATCATCTGATCCCTGGGGAGTTTGTGGTCGCAGGCGGCGGCTGTAAAAACAGGAAATGCAAGAGTATGAACTTTTTCATGCTTTCAAAATACAGCCCGACAGTGAGGTCATCACAGGGAGCAAGTGAGGGCTGCTTTGCTTTGATGATGGGCTTGTTTTTTGTCTTGTCTTTCTCTCGTGGTAGTCACGACACTTGCTCAGTCTGCTACAGTGACTGGACTTCTGAACAGCAGTCTTTGCCAAAAGATGGTGCTATGAGACGCTGCTGTGCTGTCTGAGTGACCAGCCTGCCAGCCTTTAGACAAGATCACCTCAAGGATTAAAAAAAACAAAACCCAGCAGGAGCAGCACTCTGAATAAGTATTACTGAGACAAGACAGTTGTGACAGAAGCACAACATAAGGGATTTTTCTGCCGGGTAACAACTTTACACACAAAGCCTTCTGTCTCACTACAGCCATTCAGGCACCGGGCTCCAACTGCGATGATGAGTAAAACACAGACGACTTCGTCCTCTACCTGCCTCCCCTCATGATGTCTATTCTAGTCACAGAATGATGTGAGGGAGGGTGAAGGGGGAAAAAAGATAGAATAACAGGAAAACTTGGCTCCTAACAGCAATAAAAGTGATGACAACTCAGTCACGCTGTTTTTTAATCATGTTAAGTGATTGTTCTTGGAAGGCAAGGATTAGTTGCAACCAAGGACAATCTGAAAGTACAGCGCTATTCCCTATTTACGGCAAAGGGAACAAACATTTAAACTGACCTATTTTTATACATACACACAAAGATGGAACTGGCATTGAATTCAATCAACAACTGCAGGAGTACAATGAGGATGTAGTGGCCGAGTGAACTTACTCTTCCAGGTCTTCAGCTGCAGGTCTTCTTGACGATCTGTATGGCAGCAGAAAAAAAAAAGAAATGTTAGACAAATAATTAAATAACACACTTGTTAGATTACATTTTTCCTTCCTTCAAAATAATTGGAAGCACAAAACTCATAGATCTATATGTTATTCTTATTCCTGGCACAGTCCTTAGAGATATTTTTGATGGATACATCCTCTCCATCTGTATCTAATGATAGTAATTCCGCTATATCAGACACATAGTTGTGTCTTCTCCTCTCCTCTCTGTTTCCTCAGCCTCGTCTCCTGCTGGATCATGCAGCTATTTTCAGACTTCTCTCCATTTACACAGCTCAGCTTGAACAGAGCATGCCAGACAACAACATACTGTGTTTTGACACTTCTCTGGCCCAACACGGTATTTTTAGCATTCACTATCTTTTTTAAGAAAGAAAGCAATCACGCCAGACATCAAAGAAAAATAATATTATTACCTAACAAGTACTTCACCATATCAACCATCATATATCATAATAAATAAATAAAAGCAGTGTAAGTTTTGGTGTGTTTTAATTTGTAGCCTAAAAATGTGTATAAGAGGTTTTAATCTCTTTTTCATGATGCAAAATGTTTTTGCTAGTTCTCCTGGTTGAGTAGTGCCCCCTACTGGTGTTAAAAGTAACACATCCAGTATTGAAGCAGTCTTTTCCTTGCTGTCATTTTTATCCTTTCATACTGACAAAAATCAAGATTGCAGACATGCAGTATTAATTGATATTAAATAAATTCATACTTTTAGATAGATATATAAATATACATGTATCCAAAAAAATAATAATAATAATAATAAAAGACGTGCCTATCATAATACATAAGCACCAGTGTTGGGTTTAAATACACTGCACACTAATGTCAGTGTTCAGGGGCTCCTAAAACAATGAAGCAGTAGAGACATCACTATATAGACAAACCCACTGCTAACAAGCATGGCAAATAAATCAAAACTTCTACATTAAAATTAGTACCTCCAATCCCTACTTTTTGCTCACCATAAAAGGGATCCCTCGCTCTTCTGGAGGTTACTTCCCTTTTTTTCTATTAAAGGGTTTTTCTGCGGGGAGTTTGCTGAACAGTTTGCAATACGGACTGTAAAGCCTTTAAGGCTAATTTAATTTGGGGACTTTGGGTTATATAAATAAAATTGACTTGACAAGCAGAGCAGACAACATTTCAATTCAGGCAAACAAACTCATCAACTCAAAAACATAAATCTTGCACAAAAATATCACAGATATCACGTATTAGAGTAGTGTCACAGGGAATACCATTTTACATCACACGACATTAATCTGAACACATACAGACATTTAAGTTATGATGTATGTGTTATGTGTATCAGAAAATGTGGAACGTTATTAATGAATCATTTATTTTTTCAAGGGGAGACCCAAAATAAAAGGAAAGAATGACAATTTGCTACCCAAATCTCAGCTGTCTTATCTATGCTGTGTAGACCAACAGCGCTGAAGGTACTAGAGTCCAACCAGGCAGGGCAGAGAGAAGCTGAGGGAGCCTACCTGCCTGCCCTTGGACTGTGTCCTGTCTGGGGGGCGGGGGTGGCGACACTTAAGACACATTACAGGCCCCTTGATTAAGACTCATGTAAGGCAAAGCGATAGACATGGTAAAACTGTCTGGAAAAAGTTGTTAGGGATAAAATATATTGTGACAACCTGGTTTCAAAGGTTCATCAATAAACTGACAGATCATTTAGTGTCAATTAGAAGTGATAGATCGACAAATCCCGGGATTTCTGCGCTGGGATTAGTGGGAGGAGGGCGGCGGTGATTGAGCATGAGGGGTGACATTGAAGGGAAAAGTCCTTGCCGGTTCCAGGGGGGACCATTACTTACTTTGTTTCAGAGAGGATCAATGCGCGCGCAAACCCCTTTTACACCTCCTGTATTTCAATCGCTTTGAGACTGAGAATCAAGCTGGGTTACGCAAAAAAAGCAGAGAAGCGACACGCTGACCTTCTGTGAGAAAGGAAAGATCTATTGAGTTTGCTGTTTTCCCTGCTTGCACTAACGGTGCAGTAAACTACGCAAATAAGCACAATTGACTCAGCCTGTTCACTTCAATGCATCTGCTATGCTCTCACCTCCACTGAGACTGGAAAAAAAGAAGCACAGTGGCAGGTGGAGGAGAAAACAAGAGAGGTGGTTCCACACTAGAATGAAAAGTCTCATGTTGATTTAGTCATGTACAGTATTTAGATGTGTTAGTTGTAGACGAAGGCTTTTGGCAAACACCTTCCATCTGTTCCAAATATTTCATGAATTCTCCATGTTGTGCTCCCCGTGTAAAGAGCAGACTGCGGTGGTAAGGGGTGATTAAGTGGCTTGAACCCCTGTGATGAAGTGGCTAGCTGACTAACAGTGCCCTCCTGTGGCTGATGCATTAACCATGTCAATTACCGCCTTGCTCACAGATGAAGACGAATGGAGAGTTGCCCGCTCAGACAGGCTCCCTCTAACCTTGTTGATTCACAGCCTGAGTGCCAAATATGCACTGATAAATAAGCTCATTCAACAGCATGAGAGTTCATTAATAACACATAACGCACAGACCACGGCTCGCGGTCCCCGCCTTCAGTGTGGCCACGGGAGACGGAGGAAAAGGTGAAGATACGTACTTGGCAGAACCAGACCCGGAGCTTTCTTCTGCCCAGCCACCCTGCCGCCGGGCCGGTTTAGGAGGAGGGCCCTGGAAGAAGAGAGAACTTTAATAGCAAACAGCTTCACTGAATGTTTACTCATTCATAAAGAGGAAAAATAAATCAGATTTGTAACTGTTATTAGGCTTTAATCTTGGAAAATAGAGCAGAAAAATATCATGTTTGTGTAAAATGTAGCTTTAAGTTCTGTCATAATTATATATGCTCATGTGTTACAGCAATACCAGTTTGATATAGTGGTGCATAGGCTATATTGTGATGTAGAACATCAGTTTTTAAAGTGGAAATGTGCCAGTAGGTGACCCTCTTGTCTGCAACAACAGAAAAAGCAGACCCTTTAACTTAGCATAAATGTAAAAGACAATAAAATGCAAGTTTGATTGTCTGCTAAAGGATGTGGGGAGCATTTAAACCAAAGTTTTCCAATATTTAAATTACAAGCTACCAAAAAGCTTTTGTACAGTTAATACCATGCCCGGTACGTATGTGCAGCACAGTCCTATACACTCCATTGTTTTGTTTATTATTATGGTTTTCAATACCGTCCATTTCCAGCCCATACGGAGCAGAGTGTGGGAACTGCCAGGATCTGCAAGTCTGACCTTAAAATAGAAATGACCCTCTCCCTCTCATTCTTTGATTCTGAAAATAGTAAACCGAGTATGCGCCTCGATCCTGAGACCGGGACCCTGAGACCAGCACTTGAATGAATGAATTCCTCAGAGCGCACGAGGGTGGGCACTAGACAAATGAATTAGGGGGGAAAAAAAAGGCACAACATTTCTCATTACTAAATTGGGTCTGCAGAGGACAAAGTGCTCGTGAAGAATTTCTTTCGTTTATGATGAAAGAGGAAATAATCTTTCATGGCTGGTTCCTTCACCAAAGCCATTTATAAATCTGAATGTCACCATTAAGCAGGGCAGAGGGAGGGGGAGCCACTCGGCGCCGCTGTATATTACCATTAATCGAGAGAGCCGAGGCTGAACAGGCTCCCTCAACTTTGTGTAATTAGTAACTGTCTCTTTATTAAGAACAAAGGGGATTACAATAATGACAATTGAGTCATTTTAAGCAACATTGAAAAAATTCCTTCAAACGATGCTCTGATGTTTCACGTTTGGTATTTGTGACAATGAACAATTTTCATGAGAGACGAGATAGTAAGGTCAAGTGTCTCTGAGTGTAATAAATACATCCTGTGACAGTTATTTCACTCTACAAAAAACAGAGAGGACCATAAGTGTCCTGAGAAACAAAACAAATATGTGCCAGGAATTCTTCATGACCAAATATGAACGTCACAGTTGTAGTAAAATAGTTCTGGCTGTTAAGGCAATTAGCTCAGCTCTCGTAGTTTCTAATTTAGGAGTCTCTGATGGTCTCCAGGGCGAGGGACTTGTGGTGGCCAAACCCTACGAGTCCATAAAAGCAAATGAGTCTTTGTTTAGAACGATGTCAGGAATGTGACCAATCAGTTGGGTATTTTAGGCAGAAGAGGCCAGGGTTGATAAACGAAGACTGCAAATAAACCCACCCAGTCGCACGACACTCTGGAAAAATGTATTGCATGTGCACAGCAGGTCAGAGAGGGCGCGAGAATACTGGTTCATACATTAGGGAAGTTGGCCTAATTTGGCAAGATGAGCCCAAAGCAAAAGCATCGCTGGAATGTTTTGCTTTGGGAATGTGGCCTGGTTTACAGTTTACCAATCCAGGAGATGTGACTGATTCCATAAATGCCAACGATAGCGGAGTGAAATTTTTTGTTATTTTTAAACTGTCACTTCTGATTTGACTTCTCTTATATATTTTTGCCCTGTATTTAATCTAAATTTAGCACCGACATGTTTTAAGAGGCAGACATCACTGAGAAAACTTTACGACAACATTTCTACTAAGGCTTAAAGTGTTTCATTACACAGTAGGCAGTATAAGGAGAGGATTTATGAAAATTGTTTGTAGTCATGCATGGGGATTTTAGTGATGTAATCTGCTTGTTTTCAATTACACAATTTACAAGAGAACAATTAAAAAGCTTTGCAACTCTGAAGTTTAAAAGGGTTTTTAGAGCTCGTGTGAAGTAGCACTTCAAAACATTTCATGCATCAGATCCAATACACACAGGACAATAAATGAAGAGCTGCTACACTTTTGGAGCAGTGACTGTCTATGCTTTAAAACCCGCCGAAGTAGGAAAGTAGCAACTCATATGTCTCTGCATAAATGAGCACTCCATTAAAACTTTATACCATGTGTGTCACGCTGGTGTTAATGTGTGTGCTGCAATATGAGAGGTGGTGAATCTCAACAGGCCTGGATATCAAATCCAACCAGCCGAACTGAAGCAAACAATCATGGTAACTCATCTTAACAGCGTTTGTGAAACGAAGACTACTGTAAATGGTATAAAGTTGATGTCTGGAGCAACAGAAGCCATGCAAAGTCACTATCGCTGTTTTCATGCTACCTACCTCGTCATCCTCCTGCGATTCATGTATGAGACAAAACCAAAATGCATATTGATGAAGATTGTTGTGAGGTGAAAGTATAACATGCAACTAACTCTCTATTATCACACGTTCACATACCTCTCCCACTGAAGCAGATGTGGAGGACTTCCTTGCGTGACGAGAATCTTCAAACGATGATTGGTCTGCTGCAAGGCGAGCTCTTCGTCCGGACTTTGCAACCTGGGAAATGTGAGAATTTTAAAATGGGAAATAGATTTTGATATCATAAAGCCAGAAGCTGGTACTTTCAATGACTACCAAAGACTTTGGGGTTTCACTTTGCTTTAACTGTGCCAGCCATCTAATGAGCCAACCAAATGTTGTCTGGATGGACTTCAAAATACAGTAGATCAGGTTATTCCACCTTCATAAACCAACCAATTTTGGCGCTTAGAAAGCTTTTTGCTTCGTAATTTTGCACAACTTCCAGTTCTGTGAAGTCACATTGTGTGGATGTGGCAATGACCTTTTTCCTTTTTGCATATGATAGGAGCATTATTCAACATTTTCATTCATCATTGATTTCTTTGAAGAATGATGCAACAACTCTACTGAAGGACCATCATTGCACTTTGAAAGTAGGGTGTTGCAGTATTATAATGTGCTTTTACCAGACAACACATATATTAAATATAAAATGCTTTTTTAGATTTGATAGCATAGTAGTCATAAGGAGAATTTCTGGGATACCCCTGTCATTTGTAGAAAATTGTTTTCTCAAGTGCTGTAAACTCAAATTTTCACAACACATAATCTCGTACCTCACCGACGGATCTGAATTTACCTTTGTGGTAAGTGGAACCCATGTGCTTATTGATATGGGATCAATAGGACATTTTACAGTATGTTGGTCAAGGAGAGAAAACGAGTATGGAAGTTAGTGCCCTCAGGGCAATAGACTGTACCTCTGGTTGGAGAAACAGCTAACAAGGCAGGACAAGATGGAAGAGGTACACTAATCCTTAAAAAAGCCAGTGGAGACATGTTAATGTACCTCTTTAATAATGTTATTTTCAATTGGAAATTGTAGATGGAGGTGTTAAATGTCCATCAATAAAATGTTGAATATCCACTCTGAATTGTAGCACTGTACTTTATAATGTTAATCACACTATTTAAGGAGTGTTTCTCTGTATTTTTTTTCATACACATTGTTAAAGAAATTGTAAAATTATAAATAGCACTGCATTATTGTCTTAGTTCGGTGTAATGCAAATATTTTTAAAGGAAAGGTTTTGTTTTCATCGCAAATATTTTAGCACAATAAAAATGAACTTTAAACAATCAGCACCCTGAACACTAACAAACTGGGAGGTGGATGTACCCTCAAGCATACTATCTATCAGGACAGATAATAATGCACACAGTGCACTTTCATAGACTAAGCTCCTGGAGTTATCATGCACTATAATACTAATTTTTAACAGTCTCTTCTGCTCTATATTCACTTTTTTTAATAGTCGTGTATCACAGCTGTTATTCTGCACTATATTCAGTTTTAACAGTTTTCTTCATCTCCTTGTATTTTTATATTCGGTATATTTTTTTGTACTTTGTACTTTGCACTACTAACTTTTTTACTGCCTTTTTACTAACATGTTTTGCACTATGGAACTGTGATGCTGGAAACTTGAATTTCCCTCTGGATCAATAAAGTTACTATCTATCTATCTATGTATCTATCTATCTATCTACAGTATCTATCTATCTATCTATCTATCTATCTATCTATCTATCTATCTATCTATCTACAGTATCTATCTATCTATCTATAGTATCTATCTATCTATCTATCTATCTAGCTGCAATAAGTATTTCCAGCACTGGTCAGAGCAAAAAATAAGTTCAAAGATAAGGTAACATTGCTTTTTATGGTGAAAGGTTGTGATAGCAATTGAATTACAGTATAGGTACACCAGAATATGGATGTTTTGTGGAAGTTTTTCGATGGAGAAATGACAGACATCCAGTGTGGTCAGAGTGGGGAAAGAAAATCTGCACGGCATCTGCAAAACATTGAGCAGTGCATGTCGGGAAATTTCGGCTAGCCACTTAGCTAGTTAGTTAACTATAACGTTATGCTCAGAGACAAACCTTCCTGCTGCTCAAATGCAGTAAATAGTATCGTCTCTCTCTCTCTTTGCTGGTATGTTAAATAACTCTCATTCACTGACTGGCTATCTCTGGTGTTTACATTAGCTTAAAAGCTAAGTAGCTATAGCCTCGCTGCACCGTTAGAATAATGCTCTCAACTCCATTTACAGCGCACATACTTAACGTTACCTCTGCCCCTTTTCCCCTTACTGCATTCAGACGAGTCACTCACATTTTTTGGCGGTCCAGTGTCTCCCAGCTGAAAGTTATCGTCCATTTCTCTCCTCCTTGTTGCTACCAGGGCAGCGTCCTCTTCCTGGTCGTCAAGCGTCACATGGAAACGCTCTCCATGGCAACGCCAATCAGAGTCCCTCTGTGAAGTCTCAGTATGTAAATAAACTGGGGAAAAAAGTTCAGAAACTTGTGTTTGGTGGATTATTTCTCTGTTGTTATAATGCTAATTGGCATTGTATTTTAAATCGTTGGAAAGCCTGTTTATTTACCTTCACAGTGATGTCCAATTTGTAAGGATCATGCATTTGTGGGATGAGCAGCACAGCTGATTATGTGGGTAGCGCCCAAGAAAAAAATGCCAAAATGCTCTGCCAATGGTAAACAGTGTATTCTCCTGTTGGTGCTGACTCTTGTTTTGAGTTGTTTGGTGGATTGGATGATTGAACTCTCTATCTCTAACTTTTTTTCCCCAGTTTAGATAAACAATAAATAGCTACGATACACAAAAAGTATTTATGACAAATTGACTATAATGCTGCTGCCGCTGCTTGCTGCTGTTGCTGGTGTTGCTGTTGTTGCTGCTGCTGCTGCTGCTGCTGCTGTTGCTGTTGCTTGCTGCTGCTTGCTGCTGCTGCTGTTGTTGCTGCTGTTACTGTTGCTGCTGCTGCTGCTTGCTGCTGCTGCTGCTTGCTGCTGCTGCTGCTGCTGTTGTTGTTGCTGCTGCTGCTGCTGCTTGCTGCTGCTGCTTGCTGCTGTTGCTGTTGCTTGCTGCTGCTGTTGCTGTTGCTGTTGCTGCTGCTGCTGTTGTTGCTGCTGTTACTGTTGCTGCTGCTGCTTGCTGCTGCTGCTGTTGCTGCTGTTGTTGTTGTTGCTGCTGCTGCTGCTTGCTGCTGCTGTTGCTGTTGCTGTTGTTGCTGCTGCTGTTGCTGCTGTTGCTGCCGTTGCCACTGTTGCTGCCGCTGCCGTTGCTGCTGCTGATAATGATGATGATTATAAATGCCTTTAAAAATCCCTAATCTGACAGCCAGGTCTCCTATCACCAAAGATGTGTTTCTGGAGGATCAGAGTGCTATAGTGACCCATTATGTCACCAAAATGCAATCCTCAGTGTCGTCATAACCCAAACACTCAAAGACAAAGATAGCTATTTAAATTGAAGGATGACTCTGCATGATAACATTTGATTCAAGAATTCAAGTGACTCATTTCCTAAAATTAGAAAAGCTCATGCCTTGAACGCTGAAGCATGCAGTTGCAGTGAACCAATCATTGGCTCAGTGTTTTTTTCAATACTATATTTATTGTTTTTTTGTTCATTTTGAAACAACAGAACAAACATTCACAAACATCTCCAATAATAACATTCTCAGTACAAAGAAACTTAACAAACCTAATATTGATATAAAATAAGCCAGTATAGATACAGGAAAAAACATATTATATACAAAAAATAGATATTCAAGTACAAAGAATATACACAAGTAAAACAAATAAAATTAAAAACAATAAAATAAAATCTATTTATATATACATATATACATACATACACATATACGCACACGCAGTATATACACATACAAAAACACATATACATATAATCAATTAAAAAAAAATCAGTGTACAATTCAGTCATCATCCTGCTCTATCTCCCTATTCTATCTCCCTATTCACAATCATCCTGCTCCAGCAATGAATTGGCTCAGTGTTGGGACAAGAATGAGGGAGGGATATAGCAGAAAAATGATGTCATCTAAACAAGTTTGCCTTTTTACCAAACAAACAGCATCTTTCCCACAACTCCCACGCCTTTGCCATGTTTTCTTCCTCAACCACAATCAAGCAGAGCCCCCTTCACATTATCTCATCCACTGCAGTGGCTTACCACAGTCAATATCCACATTAGTTTAAAAGATAAGATAAGATAAGATATTTCTTTATTAGTCCCACAGTGGGGAAATTTGCAGTGTACATCAGCAAAGGGGATAGTGCAAAAAACAAGATGCATCAGCTAACACAGTAAAAAAAAAAGAGCTAAACAAAGTGTTACAAAATATGAACCATTTAAATAGAAGGAAGTATACAAATAGGAGCAGTATATACAGTATTGACAATAAACAGACTATTAACAAAAATTGCACAAGTGGAAAATGATATTGCACAGTGAGAATGAAATGAAATTACACCTGAAAATATTGCACTTGGTGTCTAAGTGCTGAAATGGGGTGGGAGTCATTCTTCATCATGGATGACAGCTTAGCCATCATCCTCCTCTCTCCCAAAAGGGAAAGGAAGCAGAAAGATGGGACCTGAAGTTCCCTCTGATGTCCGCTAGATGTCACTGTTATGTATGTTTTTATGTTGCTGAGATAGAAGCAGTTGAACGGTAGCAGCATCCAGATGATCACAGCTGTTCTGGGCTCCCTGTGCACCTCCAAGATCTCTTTTGTTAACTTTGGCCTTCAATCTGAAGTTGAAGTTGAATTTCCTCCAAAACTTTATTTTGGATGTAGTCAATATTGTCCAAGGACTTGTAAAAGTCCACTCAAATGACACCCAAGTGAGGCTAAAGGTCCTAATTGATGGGAATTAAGGGGCTCACATTGCTTAACTTTAATCTTATTCATTAAATACAAATGGTATTTGTCCTCATCATAAAGGAGAAGAGAGGAAACAAAAAATATGCCATCGAGAAATCAGTGCAATCAGTGACTTTCCTTCTTTATTCGAGAGCCTGCTCTTGCGCAATCTCCCATTGCCCAATATTAAGCACATTTTCTAAAAGTTTGACAACACAAAATGTGAAGTCCCACCACTTTCCTCTTTTTTCAGCAGCATCGCCAGTTGATTTGTATTCTAAACTTAAAAATGACATCCAGCATATATTAAACTGTGTGGCAACCATTGCTCTGTTTAAAACACCTGTATTTTTCAATGAAATCCTTTTTGAATACTACAGTAGTTCTTGTTGTTATATGTCAAGAGAGGTCAGCGATACAAATTTCCAACTTGATGAAACAAACTTTGGGTTTTCAGTCCTTTTTTTCTTAACTTAAAGGTCCCATATTATAAAAAAGTGAGATTTTCATGTTTATTATATTATAAAGCAGGCTTAAGTCCGATATAAATACTGTGAAAGTATCGAAACACTCAATCCACAGGGAAATACATACAGTCCGTATTCAGAAACTCTGCATTTGAAACAAGCTGTCAGGATTTCTGCCCATTTGTGATGTCACGAATATACAATATTTAGACCATTACACAATTTTAAACGTAAACATTATAAATGTGTCCCAGTTTATTCCTGGTTGCAGTGTATGTGAATGTCATCAGACACATGGACCCAAGCTGTTGCCTAGTAATGCAATTCTGTTGCAATTCCGTCAAAATGCACTAAAACGGAGCGTTTTAGACAGAGGGGTAAATACAGGCATATTCAGGCTGACAGTATGAGGAAAATAAAGTGTTTTTTGAACATTAAAGCATGTAAACATGTTCTAGTAGAAACACAACATACAAGTATGAACCTGAAAATGAGCATGACATGGGACCTTTAAAGATATGTATTGTTTAAATGTACCAGTTAGGACCTGCTGAATGACTATATAAAAGTGGAATAAAATTAACTGATAATTCACATTAAAATGTTACATTATTTTATCCTCAATCTTTACACAATTAAAAAAAAAAAAAAAAAGAGCTTGCCTAGAATTGTAACAGATTGGTGATTTTTTTTTTTTTGGCAAAGTTGATATCCCTCACATACCCTTTCTGGGAAGAAAAACACTTTCCATTAATGACTTTAAATACATTATCATAGCATTATCTTCAAGTAACAGATGTGGGAGTTTTTCTTTTTTCTTGGAACAATTGTTAAATTAAGTTAAAATCTGATGTAGACAGAGCTATGCAGAGAGATTCAGAGGATGCTCGCGATTTAAAGGATACAAATGATTGGTTCACATTTACACTGAAAAAGAAGTCCCTGATGGAGGCTGTAAAACAAAATATTCACATTCTGCTTGCTTAAGTAAATATTGACATGGTTGCAGTATTTTCCCCCTTTGCTTTGCCCAGACATCCTCTTTCATGCTCAACATTTCAACATAGTCCAGTTTAAAATATTCACCCAAACAATTCCATGGCCGAGCCCTTCATACACACACATGCATGCGCACACACACACACACACACTTTAAAAGTCAAGCTCACATTTCCATTTCCTCGAAAGGCGCGTGGGTGTAGTTAAGGAATTCATTTGATTTAACTTTGTCTATCAAAATATAGAATTCATTAATAATACATGGGAGGGCTAAAATACAGAGCAAGTGAACAGAGAAAATAAAATGATACAAAGCCTTTTTTGTTTTGTTTTTGCTGAATACAGTAGCTATAGGACCACAGAGTTCAAAGTTCAGGCATTGTCAGGTTTTGTCCCCGAGGTGGGAGAGAGACAAACGGTAAAAAGGTCTTTCCATTTACTGGGACTATGCCTCGGCGCTCAGTTGTGGGTATAGTTCAGCCTGGATGCCTGATCTCAGATCAGATTTAGACTACCCACAACACCCTCCTGCCACTTCATCTCGTCTTACCGTGTCGTCGCCGTTTTTTTTTTCCTGCTCAAACTGTTTGAAATTCCTGATCAGGTCTGGCCATCGAGCAAAATTCAGTTAAGCTAAAAAACAAGTATCCGATAAAAAAAAAAAAAGAGAAAGTGTATCATAGTTAAAACCACAAACTGGGATTTAAAATTCAAAGTCATCGTCTGCCATGTCGATGGCCCAGGCGAACTTCTCACGCTGGGTTTTGTTGTAGATCTTCTCAATGGGAACGGTCCACTTCTTACACCTAGGAGACAAAGAGACAGACATCAGGATGGACAAAGACAATTAGTTACGCTCAATGATCCTCATTGTATTACATTTGTCCAACTACAAAATAAGGGGAGGGACAGCCAACCGTGATGTTTAAAATGGCTGTTGCAATAACCGCAAGATGGACGAGCCAAACAAAACCGCTATATTCACGTTTTCTCTTTTTTTTTTTTTTTTTAATTCTTTGCAATGGGAGCGCCGCATTTTTTTGATGCAAAAACGGCAGTAGCGTGACGAGGTGCTGAGCGTCTATTCTGCCACATCCTACATGTAGGCTATAAGTGCTGAGCAACAACGGAGGACAACTACACAAATCGGCGGGTCCGTCCTCTCTCCCTACGTACTACAACCTTCCCTTCATCCAGAGCAAGTACTCTACCCTTGTGCCGACATTTTGATATTCAGTATCATAGCGACCAGACGCAATCAAAGCGCAGCTGAAAAACGCTGCGCCTTATTGACCTTTCTGCATTTAACAATAAAATAAAACTATTAAAACCGTCATCTTCTGTCATTCAAAAAGCAACAACATATGTTGTAATTGCCTAAAAATGAAGCTTATTTATATAACACTAAAATCAGGATAAACAAAGAATGTTGCAATAATACCGCATATCACGCTGTTGAGCCAATCATTATCACCGCAGGGGAAATTCCTTCACCGCGACAGCCCTAATGCTTAACACAAGTTCAAATGTTTTCCCAATTTTTTAAAATATTCAAGACTATTATCTTACCAAGCCACAGAGATGCGAGGGTCCAGATAGTTGAGCTTGGAAGTGCCGAGAGCAATCTGCTTGTTCTCTTCGCGATCAGTCGCCTGCACCTCCAGCTTCATCAGCTGCTCCTCTATCCTCTCAACCGCCTTCTTCCTGGTCTCCACAGTCCTGCGGAGGAGAAGAGCGGCAGACACGGTTAAGACTGTGGTAAACTGGGCTGACCCGGGAGACAACGGTTTGTCTATAGCAAACTATCAGATACTTACTTTTTGGATTTTTCGTCTCTCCGTACTTTGGCATCGGCCTTGGAGCTCTTCAGTTCTCTCTTTGCATCAGAGAGCTGGTCCCTTTTAGCATCAATCTAAGAAAATACAGTAAATTGGTGTCAAAAATTAAACAGAGTATCGTACTTGTGTAACGTTGATACTTAACAGTATGTCTGCAAGAGCTTTCTAATAATTTTGGAGGAATTGAAAAATTAAAAACTGACAAAGCTGAACGATTAAATTGACGATTATTTTCTAGATTAAATCGATCGGTCTATGAAATGTCAGAAGATAGTCCATCCCAGTTTCTTTAAATCCATGGCGATGTCTTGAAATGTTGTTATCAGTTCAAAACCCAAATATATTCAGTTTAATAAGATATAAATATCAGTAGAATGTTTTTATGCTGTGTACCATTATGCATTTTATTATCGACTGTGAAGCACTTTGGAACTACAGTTTTGTAAATTGCTATATAAATAAAGTTTATTATTATTATTATTATTATTATTATTATTATTATTATTATTATTATTATACAGAAAATCTCCATATTTTGAGAGACTGAAAACAGCATTTCCTGCCATTTGTACAAGATAAATTACTTAAACGATAACAAAATAGTTGCCGATTATTTTTCTGTCGATCGACTAATCGATTAGTCAACGACTCTAAACATGAAATGGAAGTCTGGAGGGGCCGGAGCACTCGTGTAAAATTGCCGTTACATCAATTTCAATACGCATCAAACTCTCTAGACAAAAAGACCATCTGAATTTTTCCCTACTAAATTATTTTTTCTACTGTGATGTAGAGTCAGTCATACGATGAACAAGATTCAAGCATTGGGGGATATAAAATCCTTACTTCAACTTGGCTTTAAACAATTGACAAGATGGCATTTCAATGAAACATGAGATAAACTGAATCAGTGATTCTCAACCAACCAGGGGAACGGGGGGGAGGGAGCTCCAGGTCGTCCCCAGAAGAACAGGGAACAGTTTATTTTACAGAAGTGAGCCCAATGTCACTAAAAGTCATTAGTGATTGTGATCATAAGTTTCCCTTCCTCAACGTTAAACTCTGGTTTTAATCACATCTAACAACCAAAATATTTTGAGATGGAGGACCCTGAAGCAAAATCTTACCAAATGCGGGTCTGTGAGTTAAATGTGTATCAATTTAAGGGTCTTTGACACAAAGAAGGTTGAGAACCACTGAACTAAACTAACCTCCAAAACAATTGTGGCTGTCAAAAAGTATTCAAAAAACACATGTTAACCTTAGTCTGCAGGTTCTGCATAGACTTCTCAAATGTCTTTGGTGGAGCCCTCTGATGGTTACACAGGATGGCCACAGCCCTGTTGGCCCTGTTGTAGGACAAGATCTTGGCTGGAATGTTCTCTTCCGCTGGAGACAGAGAGACGGGGAGAATGATGATTCATTACAGAAGACACACCAAGATGAAAAGCCTATTATTAATTACAATCGAGCAATTCAGATGTATGACGCCGTTCACACCTTCTATTCATATCTACATGAGACTAAATCAAGCTGTAAAAAATGTGGTTTTTAGATCCTTTGACTGCCGGGGGGAGACGTACCACTTGTGAGCTGCTTCAGCTGCTGCTGTAGGGTGATTGAGGCGTTGTAGGTACGGAAGACTTTGGCTGTCAGACCGTCCATCAGCTCCTGAAGGTGCTTGTTCAGAACAGAAGTCTGGAAGGGAAACAAATATACAAAGAAATTGGTTTCTGATGTACCAAAATTTTAACAAATATTATTTTAAAAATCTTCCCAAATGAACATGTAAATGTGAATTTTTTTTAGGCAAAAATAAATGTATAACTTAATTAAGGATTTTATATTTTTTTCTTACGTTCAGGCGATCAAACAGGTCATCATCCGGCTCCTTGTTCTCCATAAACAACTGAAGATTCTTAAATACCTAGAAGAGGCAGAACACTCGTAAATACAGAGGCAAAGTTTGCACAGTTGAAATAAAAAAACCCTGCTGCTTTACTGTTCTTACCCTTTTCTCCACAGGGACCTTGTTGTAGTAGCGGATGGAGTCTTTACCCAGGAAGTCAAACTCCACCACGTACTCTTGACCGTCGTTCTCTGGATAGAGTTTGATGTGTTCAACTCTCAGCGAGCAGCAGCCCACGGTGTCCGCAGTCTCCCCTTCCTCCTTCTCATTACCCGCTCTCAGAGCCAGCTACAGAGCACATCAGGACAGCGGGATTAAAGCCGGCTTACAAAGACATTACCCTCACTGCGGCTAGTGTTTAAGCACCTGCTAAACCCCGCTCGCAAGCTACAGTCATTGTTAAAAAGCAATTACACAACATTAAACTCCCTAAAGCTATAATACACTCCGGACAATGTCAACAGTAATCATGCACCTCACCTTGTCGATGAAGTAGAGAGCCACGGCCCTTTGTCTGATCCTCATCTCCTTAGACTTCCAGTCATCACGGTACTGGGTTCTGATGCGGTCCACACACTTCTTCAGTCTACGAGCCGTTTCGTACTTCTGCCAATCCTTCTCTCCCTGCAGAAAAATAGCATGCACGAATGAGTAACTAATGAATTAGCCCAAGTTTGTGTGTCAAACATGCACAGTCACATGAACTCAAATTAGTAGCACAGTACAGCAAGTAATGGGACATTGCAGTCTAATTGTTTTTACATTCCAGCGGAGCTAAATTACTTTAACAGATTGTTAAAAGGGTCTTAAAAAGTCACAATTAAACCTGAGCTCTGTACAGACGATGAAACTTATAGGTGAAGTTCCCATAATATGCAGTTGTTTGACGTACACAAAGGAACGGCCAAAGACTAGGGCTGGGCGATGTATCATAAATCTTCTATCACAATATAGGTCATTTCATATCTCGATAAGGATATATATCATAATATAGCATGTTTTCTGGTAAATTAAATAAATAAATAAATAAATAGTCTATATGAAATAGCGAAGTGGTAAAGCCTAGTTTTGTATACTCCTGTGTGAATTAAATACATGACAAATTTAAAAGTACTGAGAAATTTCTCATTTATCCAAAAGGTCCGGTGTGTAGGATTTGGCAGTATCGAGCGGTGAGAAGTTTGCAGCTAACAGAAGCCTCTCCTGTGTGCCGAGCGTGTTGGAGAGCTACGATGGCCTATGCGAAAACCCTAATGGCCCTCTCTAGAGCCAGTTGTAGGTCATCTGGAGCAGGAACAGTGCGCGGAGTGTGTGAACGAGGGAAGTGAGAGAGAGCGACGGCAGCGCAAAACGTTATCGATTCCAGCCCACGCAGGAAAAGTTAAGCGTTTGGTTTGTTCGTTCTGGGCTACTGTAGAAACATGGAGGACTCTGTGAGGAGAACCCGCTCCCTACGTAGATATAAACGGCTCATTCTAAGGTAACGAAAACACAACGATTCTTATTTTCAGATGATTATACATCAAGGAAAACAATCATTAATATTATATTCCATTTCTGCCAATAGATTCCCCTAAATGTTACACACTGGTCCTTCAGTTCAGTGCAAAATGAACACGACACTTTCAAGTGAAATTATGAAGAAAAAAACTTCCCATATTTCCACATATTTGTTGATCGTATTGAACTGTGTGGTAACGTAGAGTGTGATGTAAAAACAAAACCGCAAAGCAAACAATAATTCCCTCAAAATAGTTCACATCAGATTTGAGAAATTTGAGTTAGCATGTGCTTGTTATTATCAATTAAGACGTATAATGTAATTGTGTATCACTATAAATGATTTAATCATGATCTGATTCCACTGAAAGATGATAAATTATTGAATTAAAGACCCAATTATAAACCAAGTCTACAACTCAGCCCACCTTGATCCTGGAGCTGGGGTTCAGCATGATGTACTTGATGGAGCCTTGAATGTTCTCCGTCCACGACACCAGCCAAGTCACCTTGTTGTCATGACGAACCTCTTTCCACTTAGTGCCTGGAGGAGGCTCCGGGTGCTTGGAGTCCCTATGAGGAGCACATTAAGAAAACATTTAATGATTATACGCACTTAAAAACAACCATTCACCAGCACTGAAAAGAAAAAAAAAAGAAAACTTCACTCACTTGCTGCAGTTGACGATGATGTCTTTAGGCCTGATGCGCCGTTTGAGCATGCCCATCTTAGGATGGTCTCCGCGACCGCGGAACAGGCCCGGAGGCTCAATGCGGAAGTTAGCGATACGCTCCCTGTGGTTGTCCATGATGCAGAAGCCGTACTCCTGCAAGAGCCGCTCATTCTCCTCCTTTATTTTCTACAAAGGGAAGAAAAAAAAAAAAAACACATCAGGGGCCGTATTCATAAAATGTTGCTCCCGGTGATGAGTTTCTTTTTTATTTCTTAGAATTCTGATGTTTTCTAAAAAGTTCCCATTACTAGTGAGACGAGATCCTCATAAAGATAAGTTAAAGATAAGGGTATTTGCTAAGCATCTTAGATCTTTAGAGAGCTCCTAAAGGTGAAAAACTGTTAGGTGTAAAGAGGACAACTGGTGAGTTAATGAAATAGATTATATACTAAAATGATCAGCATGGTAAATAAATGCAAGCAAATAGATATAACTACCAGCTTGTGAATAGGATGCTGCACAAATAGGCCTGCATTAAGTATGGCTTACAATTTATAAAACAGATGTTCATTACATGAAATAGTATTCATAATGACACGTCTTAATAGACACTGAATTCTATGCATGCATTTCTATTACCCCCGTGTCCTCTTTTAAAAAACTCATTTTTATAAAGTGGTTTTTAATTAGACATCGAATAAAAGCATAAAAGAAAAACTCCTTGGCTGCATTGCACTAATTTGTAATTGCACGGTGTACTTTCTGTTTTTATGTCTGTGAAGCACATTGTAAACTTGTTTTCAAAAAGTGCTATATAAATAAAGATTATTATTATCGTTAAGCCTATCGATTTTTCAATCACACACTTTTAAAAAGAATGTGTCATACCTAGCAATGGGGTGAACCACACCTCAATATGACTGCATTCACACCAGATCAGGCGTTGCACCGAGGTTCGGGGAGAGTCACTTTAATGGCCCATTAAGTGTGACGATTAACGCCTTTGTTCCCTCGTGACAGGGTTGTACAGCTCTGGATAGCCGGTTATGTAATTGACCACAGCAGCGTCTCCAAAAGTTGATTTCGTTTCAACTTTTCTGCCCCAGGCCGCTGCCCTTTTTTTTCTTTTTTTATTATAAACGGCACCCCCTGCGGCCGCCGCAGCCCATTCAAAATGTAGGGGGATAACCTGAGTTTTTGCCACAGCCCAAGGTAAAAGTTTATGTCCCTTCCTTGCTCAGAGTTGCTCTGAGAAGTTTCCTAAATCACTCCTAAGCTACAGGACTCCTTGCTAGAGAGGTTAGGAGCTCCAAGTTAAAAGCTCTCAGCGTAATCTCAGAGTGTTTGTGAATAAGGCCCAATCAATCACTATAATTTGAAGAGTGTCAATTTTTTTACTGCACCTACTGTGAGTCAAAACATGGAAGTTAAAATAGGGCGGATACTTTTTCCTGTATTGCATTTAAATGTGTCAACTTGACTTGTGACACTGCCATACAGTAATTCGGTTGTTTTGTACCAGGATATAATAGTTTTGACTATTCAATTTAGATTAGTTTCAGTTTTTCAGAAAGTTTAGTTTTTGTATATTTAGTTTGTTTTTGTTAGGGCCAGGTATAATGTCTCATAAGCTTCATGCTATGTACATGAAGAACTGTATAGGAATGGTCATAATATTTATCTTTACTCTACTTTAGTAAAGCAATTGCGTTATAGCGCCATCTCCTGGAATGGAGAGCTAAAAAACGAATTAATTTCCATTCATTTTTATATTTTATTTTTATTAGTTTACCACGCTATATCACTTCAGTTTTAGTTTACCATAACAACCCTGGTACCATGGTTGAATGGTTGCCGTTCCAAAGAATTTGCTTTTTTTGAGTAATCAATTTAATCAGATCCTGTCAAAAATGTGGGATCAAGGAATATTGAATTTGGGCTAAGGGCTGGTGTGGCTGACTAGCATTTTATTAAATCATACAACAACTACGTGATTAAACAAAAACCAACACTGGTGACATTGTTGGACCAATGTTTTCAGTTAAATCATCCAGTTTTGATGCATGTAGTTAGTTTACCAATTTCTGATCCTTTGTCATGGCCTTCCTGGCTTCAGACTGTGCCTTGAAGTATTCACTCATCTCGGTGAAGTTGCACTTCTTCAGGTCCGTCAGCTTACTCTTTTCCTCTGGAGACATTTCCTGCAACAGCAAAACATGGTACACTTAAAAACGGAAATCTTTGAACAGTTACTCCAAACAGATTTCAGACATTTGTAATGTTATTCTCAAAAGGTGCATTTCCTTCCTACCTTCCTCCAATCTTTAAAGAAGTTTTTGCGGAAGATATCCTTTGTGGTGTACTCATGGTCCAGCATTTTGGCAAAGAATGTGGCCACCTCTTCTGCCTCTGGGCTGAGCTTCATGTGCTTACCTAAAATGTGAAAAGAAAAATAGGCGTGTTTTATCCATCACTGACATGGCATCACGTGGCTCAACAGTTATAGCCCTCGACTGATTTCAATCTTACCATCATAGTAAAATTTGACATGACTAGGAAGAGGATCGTACGGCGGTGCAAACACGGGCCCTTTGTGTTCCAGGAACTTCCATTTGGATCCGTCTGTGGATCTCTCTTCTTCCCACCTGGAATCAAAGAATTACATCCAATAAAGCATTTGAGAATACCAGAGAAAGAAATCATTACTTGATCCAACAATAACACAAAATAAATCCACACTTCACCGTGTTCATAAGCATGTAGGTGTCGTAAGGCTGGCATGAATAACTCACCATTTCCACTTCTCCTCTGGCTCTTTCTTTGCTTTCTTTTTTCCGGTAAGGACTTCTTTTTTGTTTCTTGTCTTTTTGGGCTTAATGTCCTAAAAAAAGGGAAGTGAAACTATGAGTGACTTTGCTTACAGGTTGACACAATAAAAAGTCAGTGACTACACTAAAGACTGAGACTCAAGCCTCCCCGATTCTTCAGGTGCTCCCTTATTTTGTGCTTTCCAAAAATATATTGGGAGAAAATGGGGACATTGCTTACCTCCTCATCTTGTTTCCTTTTCTTGACCTTCTTGTCGTTTTCAATCTTAATTTTTTTGGGCTTGAATTCAGAGCTGAAAAACAAACTTGTGTTACAAATTTGGTCACGGACAACTATACAAAACACTCTGAACACTCTGAAATAGACACATGGAAGACATACAAAGAAGTCTAATCACAAAGGCCACTCACTCATTATCATCATCCCGTTCTCTTTTTAGAGACTTCTCGTGTTTAGGAGAGTGGTAAAAATCATTCACTGGCTCAGACTTCACTTGTGGAGGGCTGCAAAAGAATGCATTTAAATAAATATCAGAAATTGGCTCCATTCCTCTAAAAATGCATCTGCTGGTAGCATAAATATAGTAGTCAAGTGAAATGTGGAGTCCAGACATACCTGGCAAAGCCGTTCTCTTTTTCCTTTTTGATTTTACCGTCAAGGGTCTTCACCTGAAAAAGGTTTACACAAAAGTTGTTATGGGTTGGTTGGTTCCGAGTGGGAGAAGTAAGAGCATCTAAACCGTTTATCTACTGAGGACTCGGAAGCCATTGCATAACACTGTATAATAGGAGTGACCAGGAATCTGTCTGATATTATACACCAGTTGCCCTCAACATGAACCGTATTTGCAGCCCAATTCAGTTAACATTTTTTTATAAGTTTAGCAAAGGCAGTACCAAACCAAATTCTGCCAAAATACAAGCACAGTTGTTGAGCTGCTTGAAGCCATCTGGTACTATGTGGAACTAAAAAAAAAAAAAAAGGCCACACATGTTGTTCTCCATTTTCTCTGTGTTTGACAATTTCTATGACCCGACTGAAAGGACAGATTTGTCAACTCCAGATGCAAACAAACGGGAACAAGTTGTACATTTTGTTTGTTTGTGGTTTAAATAGCTGCAGGCCATGAACATGAGTGTATGATTTGACGGAACTTAATATTGCAGACTGATTCATAATGATGAAACCTAAAAATCACAACATTACATGCACAACCACATGTGCATTCTTCCACGAATTATGTCCATTCACCTTCTTCTCCTTGTGCTTGTCCTTGTATTTGTCTGCGCTGCCATCTTTGTGCTTCATCCTTTCCTTCTCCTTGTCTCTGTGTTTTTTGTCAGACAAGTCCTTGTGATCGCTAGAATTAAAATAAATGGAAAATTAATTTAAGCCGTTTCACCTTCCACTATTCAATACAGAAAATACTGCGGTGATCAAATGGTATGTCTTATCCAATGTGAGCAGATACCATCAGAAACATGCATTTATGAAGAGTCTGGAGAGGCACACACAACATACCTGTTGCCATGCTTTGATTTCTCCCGTTCCTTATCCTTCTTGTGGTCCTTATGTTTGTGTTCCTTCTCCTTATACTTGTCTTTATGCTTGTGAGAGTCTGAAAAGAAAACAGTGTCACCTTCAAAAGTGAAAAATATTGACTGAAACAATCCAACAATGGATTGAATAAATCATTGGATTGATGTCAACAAGATCTACCAAATTGCAATAGTATGAGCAGTATGATTCAATACACAAGTGGCAAAGAGGAACAAAGGTGCTAATGTGGACAGGCTGTGTGTAAGAATCTTAGGAAACACTCCACATGAGTTGTTCCAAGTAAAAAATGTGAATTAAATTGCTTGACACAGGGTCTGACCATGCACCACAATCTGAATGTCATGCAGAATGTAGACTGGAAGTGTATTACACAGTAGCACAGCACCACCTACTGCCCACATGAGCCTCATTGTTTGAGATAATATAAAACAACAGACAGGTTGAAACATGCCCGTAAAAAGTAGGCTTTCACCCACTTTAATTTGTAAAGCAGCACAGGAAAAAAATCATCTTAGTGTAGGAAAAAAAACATCTAAACCTGAGAGCTAACACCCAAACTTTGACATCAAACACCAAATCAAGTCTACAAGTTTTAAGCTATGTTTATAGCATTAGACCTGGTCACCAGCTGAGCTGACAGCCTAGTCTACCTATTCCCCTCGTATGCCAGCGTGGGACAAACCAGCAGAATACATGTTCAAGCTGAAATGGTTTGATTCAGCGAGTGATTTGCACTCAAAAGAATCACTAAACCCAAAACAGACTTGGAGCTTCACTTTGTTAAATTTATCACTGTGAAACTAGTTTTGATCATCCAGTGTTTGAAGATGAGAGTTGATTTGTGCCGTCCTCAAAGCTCTTAACCAAGTCACTGTAATGCAACATCAATGAACGAGATCTTCCGCACTCAGCTACACACTGAAGACAAACTATACTGATCATATCTAACACACTTTTGGTCGAGACACCACTCTACAGTTCACAGCGGAAAGATGAAGTACGAATGTACAGAATAGATAACTGATGTGACTGACTAGCGAACGAGTTGTGCTAAACCGCCCAAAATGTATGCATAAAGTACAATTTGTGCTAGTAAATGGTTGAAAGCGTTGAGAAATTACATGTCATCTTTTTGAACTAGCCAGAGTTAAAATGCTCTTTAAAAAGCTAACTTTGCATGTTTAATCTTGTGAATTTAGACAGTCCACATTTAGACAGCATTGTATAAGAAGTCTGAATAATTTCACTGAAACCAGACATATGGGGTATTTTGCCCGCAGTAGTTATGTGTTTATAGTGTGTACCATAGAAAAGAAGTTAGTCCTGCTTAACTAGACTTCAAACAAAATGTAGATTTGGTATAAATATGGGTGGTGCCTTTGTATGCTTGATATAGGCAGAAAAATCATAGTAGCATTAAAAAACTCAAAAAAACACCCTTACTTTTATACTTTTAAGATATTATCAAGCTGCTCTAATATCCAGTAACTCAACTTAACTTGTGTGATGATGAAATAAAGTTGATGACATGATGTGTTGACTGTTGCATTTGGGAATGCTGACTCCCTATAAGCTATAATAAAATATAACTTAAAGCTATGAAAAAGCTTTTACGATCGTGTATATAAAAAAGTAAGACTCTTCCTGGTCACTACGTGGGATCTTAATGAAGCCCTTTGCATTTCTCCTCCACACACAGCCATCTGCACTTCACAGCCTGGGTTCAGCTTGCAGTAGTTACGTGTTTATAGTGTGTACCATAGAAGTTAGTCCTGCTTAACTAGACTTCAAACAAAATGTAGATTT